>JAVJIF010008749.1:0-179972 GCA_038442645.1 Agave tequilana
TGCTTTGTGGTATTGGCTTCATAGTCCTTGGCGGCTGCTTCGGACCATGTATCCTCATCAGCATGAGCTTTAATAAATTATTTGGTGATAGCCTTAGCTATTCTAACTCCTAGGGACTTAAGGAAAGAGTCATCTTGACCTTCCAAATGGAAAAATTTAATCCATCAAATTTGGGTGGAAACTTGATGCTAGAAAAGTCATGTGATGCCATGAAAACAAGTGAGAGTGCAAAAACAGTAGCAAATGCAACAAATGTATATAACCAAATGAAGGATCTCTCTAAGGTGGTTAAACTAAAAACTAGGGTTAGGCTCTTATTCTAATTGTAAATCAACTAGAGGGAGTGAATAGATAATGGTTATAGGTTTATGACAACTAATATGGAATAAAAACAATTACTAGCAAATAGCAATATACAATCACAACACAAGGATGCTTTCAATAAGATGAACAATATTAGCATGCAAGAAAGAGAGAGAGTGAGTTAAGAGATAAGAAGAGCAATTGCAAATAAGGATGTGTTTCAAGGTTCGTCTCACCGCTCTGCGTCCCCACCTTCACCGCAATGAAGTATTTCCACTAAAACAATCCCGCGAGATCGACAACCCTTACAAGTTCCTGCAAGAACTCAACGAACCCATAAGTTCCTCTCTTGGTGCCGCAACACCTTCATTCGAGCTCACAAGCTTACTCGAGGCCGCAACCTCTACAACTTCTCGAATACAAGAAAACTTGATCTTCTTCTTGATCACAAAAGCTCACTCAAAACAATCCTATAACCAAGTAAAGTAGTTGAAGCTCTTTAAATTGTTTGGTCAGAATAGCTTGTAAAGAAGTAAAAGAAAGTTCAAGCTAAAACAAAGATATGAAATTTTTGGCTCAAGTTGAAATTTTTGAGGAAATGAATTTTGACCACTAAAACTTGATCTTGGATGTTAAAACTTATTTTAGGATTTTTCTACAGTGCCTCTATTTATAGAGATGATAACATGTAGAGAAAATCCAATATGACCATTAGGATGTGACCCAGAAAAAGACAAAATAGAAACCAGTTGGGGTCAAAATTAGAATAAAACTGTTCTGTTGGTTAACCGCCAATGATAAGATTTTTGACCGTTGGTGTTGGCAGTCGACCGCTTGGTCGACCGAGTTACCAACCGAAAGCATAGCTCTCTAACGGTCGACCAGTCGATCGACCGAGACTAAGTTTGCCTCGATCGAGACTAAGTTTGTTGGTCGACCAAAGTGCACACCAAAGCACTCAAATAATTTTATGCATAATCAGTCGAATGACAGAGCAATTTTTGCTCTGTCAACGGTCGACCGCTCGGTCGATTGACTTATGGCCAAAAACAGATTTTTAAAAATCTTTTAAAGTCTATCACTTTTCCAACAAAAGTATTGTGATCACAAATATAAAATAGAGTTCTTGAATCATGATAGGCCCAGTGTATGATCAGAGATCATAACAAAACTAAGTAGAACTATATTTTGTTAAAAATACTTTTCTAAAAAAGAAAAACTATTTTTCTGAACTCATTTTTGAAAAACTATATAGAGAAACATGTTTACGTGTCTTTCAAAAACATTTAAGATATGAAAATGTGTGCGTGTGTGTGAATCTCAAGAGCTATCAAGCTAACTATCTTGGTTTTAAAATATTATAAATTCTATACTAAAAATACAGAAAAATAGAAATCATCTATAGTCTATACTCTTTTGCAATCTTGATCCTTGAGCTTAGTGAATCCCATGTATATGCCTTCTTGGTGCTTAGGCTCTTGGATCATCATCTTCAAGGCTCCCAAAACGTTGTGAGTCTTATTGAAAAAGCCAAATGCAATAATAAAAAATCCTGAAACATATTTAAAGTAAATTGTTAAAAATATAACTTCATATGTTTTGTTATCATCAAACTAGGGCAAATGGCCTTTGGGCCAACATGTTGTACTTGTTACCTTACTTCTTTGACCCATTTGAGTGGTGACATATTTGTTGGCCCAAAGGCCATTAGTCCTAGTTTTGGTGATCACAAAAATATGTAGTTATGTTGTTAACAATTTTGTTTAACACAATTTTAGGTTAACTATTTGATTGCATTTCGGTTCCATCACAAGACTCACATATTTGAAAGCCAAGAAGATGTAGATCCCAGAGTATAAGCACATAGAAGATCTCAAGGATCAAGTATACTAGAGAAGACTATATCAAGATTTGTATTTTTACTTTTTGTATTTTAGATAGGATTTATAGTCGTTTGTTAAAACCAAGATGATATAGGTTGATAGCTTTTGGATTGACACACACGGACACACATATTTCATACTCCTATGTGTTTTTAAAAAGAGTTCATAACTATTCTCTTTATCGTTTTCAAAATCGAGTTTCAGAAAACTAGTTTCGAAAAAACCGAGTTTTCGATATGGTTCTAACTTATTTTTTTGTTGATCCATGATCACACACTGGTTCAATAAGTCCGTAAAACTCTATTTTATGTTTAAAGATCAAAAGTTATTTTGTCAGAAAAAGAAGGGTTTCAAAAAGATTTCTATACCTTACTTTTGGCCTATTGTCGGTCGACCGTAGGCAGAGCAAAATTGCTCTATCGGTCAACCAAGTAGTCGACCAACATGCACCAAAGTGCATTTGTACACTTCGGTCGACCAGTTTGTAAGAGCTTTGCTCTCGGTTAGGTCCGGTCGACCGCCCTGGTCGAGCAACAGAGAGTTTAGCTCTCTGGTTGGGAACAACGGTCGACCGACCGGTAGACCGCGATCCCCAACGGTCAAAAATCTGACTGTTGGCAGTCGACCGATAGAAGAATTTTCTTCTGTATTTTTCCCAACAGCTATATTATGTTTTGTCTTTTTCTGGGTCTTTTCCAACGACTCTTTTGGTCTTCTACTCATATTTTCATCCCCTATAAATAGTGGGACTATAGAAAAACCCTAAAAAAAATTTTTAAAGTTTAGTTCAAGTTTTTATAAGTTTACATCAAGATTTAGCTTTTTCTAAAGATTTCTTTTTGAGTCAAATTTCTATATTCTTGATTTTTAGCGTGAACCTTCCCTGTATATTTTTACAAGTTATTTTCAAGTACACAATCCCAAAGAGTTTCACCTCCTCATCTTGGTTATAGGATTGTACTTGTGAGCCATTTGTGATCAAGTGAAGATCACTGATTTTCTTCTATTGAGAAGTTGTAGAGGTTGCGGCCTCAAGTGAGCTAGTGAGCTCCGTGTTGGTGTTGCGGTACCGCGAGAGAGAATTTGTGTCTATTGAGTTCTAGTGAGAACTTGTAGCAGTTGACGATCTAGTGAGATCGATCGTAGTGAAAATCCTTCATAGTGTTAAAGGCGGGGACGTAGAGCAGTGGCTTGAACCTCAGAACATAGCATCGTATTTGCGATTGCTTACTCTTTCTCTCTTCACTCTACTCTCTCTTTACTTACTTGCACACTTATATTATTTACTTACTTGCAAGTATTTCTTAAGTTGTGTTGTTGGTATTTGCTAAGTTGCAAGCAAGTAAATTTAATTCCGCATCTATTCACCCCCCTCTAGGTGATTTACATTGGTATCAGAGCCTAACCCTAATTTTGTTTTAACCACCTTAGGGAGATCTTTTCATTTGGTTATATTCATTTGTTGCATTTGTTATTTATTTGTGCACTTATACTAATTTTCATGGCATCACATAACTTCTCTGGCATCAAGTCCCCACCCAAATTTGATGGGTTAAACTTTCCCATTTGAAAGGTCAAAATGAACATATTTCTTAAGCCCCTGGGAGTTAGAGTTGCCAAGGCCATTATCAAAGAATTTATAGAACCTCACGGTGATGAGAATATATGATCCAAAGCAACCGCCAAGAACTATGAGGTCAATGCTAAAGCCCAATATGTACTTACACAAGCATTAAATGATGATGATCTTTTTCGTGTAATTAATTGCATATCCACTTATGAGGTTTGGAATGATCTTATTATTACTCATGAGGGGACGACGCAAGTCAAGAGATCTAAAGTTGACTTGCTCCGTTCTCAATATAAGAATTTTTATATGCTTGAAAATGAAAGTATCGATGAGATGCTTACTCGGTTCACCAAGATCACTAATGTCTTATCTTCTTTAGGTGACACCATTGACAAAGACTAAAATATCCGGAGGTTATTAGGGCTCTTCCCAAAGCTTAGGAATTCAAGGAACAACCCTCAAGGAGCTCAATGATAGAGAGGAGATGGACTTCTCCGTCTTCATTGAAAATCTCAAAACCCATGAGATGAAAATAAAGTGAGAGAAGAAAAGGAGACTCCAAAGAAGAAGTGAAATTTTTCAAGGCTACTCCATCATCCTTTGATGAAAAAGAATCATCGGAAGACAGTGATGAGGACTTTTCATGCTCATTAGGAAGTGGACAAGATGTTTTATAAAAGGGGAAGACAAAGCAACTTTCGAAGAGGAAGACATCAAGGGAGATTCGAAAAGAAGATAGAGGAGATGGATCCTTACTATCATTGCAAAAACATGCCATCTAATTGCGGATTGCCCCTCACTTCAAGCCACTACCTCTAAGAACATGCATAAGAAGAAGAAGGCGATGATAGCAACTTGGAATGATTCGGAAAAGGATTCCGAAGAGGAGATTAATGCCACACACGTTTGCTTCATGGCAAACGGAGAGGAAGCTTCCATGGTAAATCTCGAAACCTCTTTAAAAGATAATGATTTAATTATAGATGAACTTGCACAATTTTTTGAAGAATTACAAAATAGATATGAAATTTCTCTTGCATAAAATAAAAAATTAAAAAGGAAAATGATTTTCTAAAGAATAAGCTAGAAATTGTTGTTAAAGAGAAAAATGACTTATCCATTTCTTTTGGAAAATGAAAAGGATTTTGATAAATACACACTTGTTTGTAAGGGTAAAAGTCCTAATATTACTTTTAACAAAAATGATTTTCGGATATCTAAAAGCGTATTGATGTTTTGGATACCACCTTGAAAAAGTGTGCATTTGACATGAACAATTTGCTTCTATGTCTCCAAAGGGAAAAACCTAAAGGAAATATACACCTCATTCATCTCACATACACCATGAAAAACATACACAACATGCTCATACACATCAACATAAGCATGCTTTCATGTATGGCAAAGTATATACATATGCACATTGCGGCCCCAATGGCCATATAGCAAAAAATTTTTATGCTAAGTTAAATATATTAAATAAAAATATTTGGGTTCGAGAAAGTACTAACCCTATAGGACCTAAAAAGATTTGGGTACTAAAAAACACACCAAACTTGATTGATGTAGGTGTGTTCTCCTCCTCCAAGACTTAGAGGGAGATGGTACTTTAGTGGTAGATGCATCGAACCCAAAGGATCAACCGTCATATTGCATCGCTATCAAGCGGCACTTATTTTGGAGATTGCCCATGGTTTGGTAACTTCTCCACTAGAAAATTTAATTTCTAGCTAGATTTATACATGCGTAGGATTAGCTAGTATTTCTTTTGTGGTAATATGCTTTAGTTGTGTACACATATTTATTTTTGTTTTTATAGCTTGCCTACATTTGAGCTAGTTTGTTAACATTGCTTTTGTTCTTTACTAGCCCATGATTTGCTTTCCCATGTGTAGAGTATTTTTTCATGCTCACTGGTTGATAGATATCTTTGCATGTGCGTGTGTGTGTGTGTGTGTTTTTTGTCTATATATCTATCTTGTGATTGGGTATTGTATTTAAAAGTAATAAATCAAGATAGCAATTATGCGCTTCAATTATTATCTAGACGAATGACGAGGAGAAGTTCAGAACCCGTTAAGGGTATTCGGCTTCAATATCTTGTTTTTAACAACTTAATATATGATTTAATTTTTGAACAATATATTGTTAATATAATAGTAATAAATAAAAATAAAAATTTTCGATATCATTTTCAGGTGTTTTCATGCTTATAAGATTTTTGGTGTTATTTCCTGTTTTATGTGTAAAAATATGCAAGTAAAAATAATTTTTAAAAGCCCTAAATTCCTACCTTTAAAACTATTTTTAGGGTTGTCCCGGTCGATCGAGTTGACTCGGAATAGGTCCAGTCGACCGGGCGGTCGACCGAAGTAGCCTGTTATACAAAAAAATATTTTGACCTAAATCCGATCGACCGACTGTAACCGAGTTGCTCTCGGTTAGACCCCAGTCGACCGGACAGTCGACCGTGAGTCAGTTCTGGCTGTATTTTACCCGTTTTATAAACCCTAAAATCCCAAACTCTCTTATTTATTTCTTCCTTCATTGTCTCTCTCCCTTCCTTCTCCCTTTTTTCTTCCCCCCTTCACACTAATCCTCCCAAATCACCTCGAATCTCAAATCAAACCTTAAAATTGGTTGGATCTCTCCTCCACACTTCAGTTCTGTTTGGTTTTAGGAGAAATTTATATTTTTTTCAAGGTATAATCTCTTATTTCTCAAAATCTTCTTGATTTCATAGTTTTTCTAGAAATCTTTCTATATTTCGTGCCAAATCCTTATTTATCATCTTCACCATGTCAAAAAGGGCTAGATCTGAGAAGGGTAAATAACCTAAACCATCCTCTAACCCTTTTGTTTCTCAGAATGCTTCTCATAAATTTTCAGTAATTCATAATAAGCATGTTATTTCTGGTAGAACTGTTGTGCTCGCTGGTTTTGAGTATCTGAATCTAACTAGCATTTTGAACACAAGCTCCCTTAAGCATTTTTTACCATTAAGGAACTAGTTTATCTTAAGCTTGTGCACTATTTTTACTCTAATATGACTTTCCAAAACAATCACGTCAGATCTAGGGTTCTGGGCAAGGACATTAACATTTCTCTAGATCGATTTGCACATCTGCTACACCTCTCCTGTAAGGGTGTGGATATTTACAATGTTAATCTCCATGACTTTGATTATCCTAACGGTGAATCTGCCCTCACCGTACCTCTTCTACTTCACGATGATGACAACCCCGCTTTAGTTAGGAATGGGGAGGTGAAGTAATATACACTCACCACCCAAGCCTTAGCCAAAATAATGATCTATAATATCCTGCCAAAATCAGGAGAATATAGTCATGCACAAGGTTCTATTCCCCTCTTGATCTATTGCCTTCTGAAAGGCATTAGAGTTAATATTCCCAAGCTCATCATTGATTACATGGCTTCTGAGCATCTCCTAATCCCAAGCCGGCACTTGCCATTTGGGATGCTCATTCCCTGCCTCCTCAAACAACTAAAATTTGATCTCTCTACTGAATGGTCCATCGAGCCATCAGTTGATATCAACAGCACTCTCCTAAAGAGGATGTGTGCTAGGGAGTGTGTTCCTACTCCTCAGCCCCCTCCTATCATTCCTGCTATTGTCTCTGGATCCCCTTCAGCCTCTTGAGCCTCTTTTGATTCATACTCAGCTCTCTCTACTCGCGCATGATCTGAAGATGATTACAAATTTTAAAAGGATGGAGCACAGAGTTGACAATGACCTGTAGTACATCTACGCTTCTATTCGCTATCTCCAGACTTGTGTCAACGAGACCTACAGTAGGAACGCGTAGCCTGCTCCACTTTTGAGAGGCCACTCGCAACACCTTCCTACATCGGGTCCTCTATTTGACACTTGGGTACCTCCTCCAGCTCCTTCCGAGGCACTTGCTCCTCCTGAAGATCCCGACCTTCAGGAAGATTGACCCCTTTGTTGATGACAAAAAGGGGGGAGAGATTCTATGGAGTTCATTGGGAGTCATCTTGGTGCTTTTATTTGAGTTTTTTTTTAATTTACTTTTTATTTGTGGACTTGTAGTATTTGGTGGACATATGTGTGTTTTTACGTTGCAGTACTTATTTTGTGGTATGTAACTTGTTTTGAAATTGATATGAACCTCTGTATGGACAAACTTATCTTATGATATCACTATTGTCTTTGGGAAGTCATGTATCTCCTCCTTTCTTTTGATATATTTGATACATATCTTCTGTGTGTGGTATGTAGTATGTTTGTATTTTTTATTTATCCTTTGTAAACCAACCATCTACCATATGATTTGGAGGTTGGAGGTTATTGGTTGGTTGGAGGAAACCGTTTATGCATACACCGTTATAATTCTATATTCTTGATATGCATAGAGCTTGATTGACATATCTTATTCATATGCTTTTATTGATGCATCTAACTTATATATATATATATCACATTTTGATATATGCAAGTGTTTAGGGGAGCTTCGCTTGAAGTTTCTTCCCAAATTATTTGTGATAACTCCATGTGTTTTGTCATCATAAAAATAAAAAAGGGGGAGATTGTTGGCTCAAAGGCCATTAGCCCTAATTTTGATGATAACAAAATATATGTAGTTATGTTGTTAACAATTTTGTTTAACAAAGTTTCAGGTTAACTATTTGATTGCATTTTGGCTCTATCACAAGGCTCATACATTTGAAAGGCAAGAAGATGTAGATCCAGGAGCCTAAGCACATAGAAGAGCACAAGAATCAAGGATACTAAAGAAGACTATATTAAGATTTGTATTTTTACTTTTTATATTTTGAATAGGACTTATAATCGTTTGTTAAAACCAAGATGATATAGGTTGATAGTTTTTGGGATTGACACACACACACACATTTCATACTCTTATGTGTTTTTAAAAGAGTTCATAACTATTCTCTTTATCATTTTCAAAATCGAGTTTCAGAAAAACGAGTTTCGAAAAAATTGGATTTTCGATTTAGAAAAGTTGTTTTTACAAAATATGATTCTGACTCTATTTTGTATTAATCCATAATCACACGCTGGTTCTATAAGTCCCTAGAACTCTATCTTGTGTTTAAAAATCAAAAGTTATTTTGTCAGAAAAAGAATGGTTTCAAAAAGATTTCTATATCTTGCTTTTGGCCCATTGTCAGTCGACAGACCGGTCGTAGGCAAAGCAAAATTGCTCTGTCGGTCGACCGACCGGTCGACGTAGGCAAAGCAAAATTGCTCTGTTGGTCGATCGAGCGGTCAACCGACATGCACCAAAGGGCATTTGTACACTTCGGTCGACCTGGCGGTCGACCGACTGTGAGAGCTTTGCTCTCGGTTGGCTCCAATTGACCACCCCGATCGACCGACAGAGAGTTTAGCTCTCTAGTTAGGAACAAACCGTCGACCGACTGGTCGACCACTATCCCAACGGTCGAAAATTCGACCGTTGGGGTCGACCGACAGAAGAATTTTCTTCTGTATTTTTTCTAACGGCTATATTCTGTTTTGTCTTTTTCTGGGTCTTTTCTCAACGACTCTTTTGGGTCTTCTACTCATGTTTTTATTTCCTATAAATAGTGGGACTATAGAAAACCCTAAAACACGATTTCTAAAGTTTAGTTCAAGTTTTTACAAGTTTACATCAAAATTTAACTCTTTCTTAAAAGATTTCTTTTTAGCCAAATTTTCATATTCTTAATTTTTAGCTTGAGCCTTCCTTCTACATTTTTACAAGCTATTTTCACTACACAATTCCAAAGAGCTTCACCTCCCCATCTTGATTATAGGATTATACTTGTGAGCTATTTGTGATCAGGTGAAGATCACTGATTTCTTTCTATTGAGAAGTTGTAGAGGTTGCAGTCTCAAGTGAGCTAGTGAGTTCCGTGTTGGTGTTACGGTACCGCGAGGGAGGACTTGTAAGTCTATTGAATTCTAATGAGAACTTGTAACGGTTGACGATCTAGTTAGATCGGTCATAGTGAAAATCTTTCATAATATTGAAGGCGGGGACGTAGAGCAGTGGCTCAAATCTCAGAACATATTATCATGTTTACGATTACTTACTCTTTCTCTCTTCACTCTACTCTCTCTTTACTTACTTATACACTTATATTGTTTACTTACTTGCAAGTATTTCTTAAGTTGTGTTGGTATTTGCTAGGTTGCTAGTAAGTAAATTTTAATTTCACATTATTTGTCATTTAGTATAGCCATCACTTATTCACCCGCCCTAAGTGATTTACAATGTTGTCAATTCTTTTCTGTGTGGGCTGCACTCTCTCTTCCATATTCTTTTTATGTGTTGTTATAGTAAAATAATTATTATTTTTATTTGTTAACAAAGTGAATGTTTCCCCCTTGTCCATTTTTTGAGCTGACACAGTACACATCCCATCACTATTCAAGCAAGTCTTTTCTCAACCACGCACTTAGCTGCTATAATTGTTGGGATTTGGGTCGAACAAATAGTCCCACATCGGCTAGACGTGGGGATGGTCTTGGGAATATAAGGATTTGGGCAACTCCACCTAAAAGGCTAGTCTTTTGGGATGGAGCCCCGAGTCCTTCAAGTGGTATCAGAGCCATGCCCCGAACTTAGTCGTGTGTGTGGGTGATGTTCGACGATGTATAGATCCCCCCAAGGCGCAAAGGCGCAATGGGCCTGCCCACCCCACTGGCGCAAAAGGCACAATAGGCCCCTGTGAAGCTAATGTTTGGCTCTCGAGAAATTTGGCAGTGGTCCTCGTAGAGGAGTGACCAACTGCAATTGGTACTTCACATAAGGCGTGCTGTCCACCCACGCAGTGAAGAGTTGGATATCTCGATGGAGCATTTGATCTTCCAGTGCGAAGATAGTTGAGCTTACAGGGAGACTCTTTGTTCGAGGGGGGATTGTTGGGATTTGGGTCGAACAAATAGTCCCACATCGGCTAGACGTGGGATGGTCTTGGGAATATAAGGATTTGGGCAACTCCACCTAAAAGGCTAGTCTTTTGGGATGGAGCCCCGAGTCCTTCAAGTGGTATCAGAGCCATGCCCCGAACTTAGTCGTGTGTGTGGGTGATGTTCGACGATGTATAGATCCCCCAATGGCGCAAAGGCGCAATAGGCCCCTGCGAAGCTAATGTTTGGCTCTCGAGAAATTTGGCAGTGGTCCTCGTAGAGGAGTGACCGACTGCAGTTGGTACTTCACATAAGGCGTGCTGTCCACCCACGCAGTGAAGAGTTGGATATCTCGATGGAGCATTTGATCTTCCGGTGCGAAGATAGTTAGTTAGCTTACAGGGAGACTCTTTGTTCGAGGGGGGACTGTTGGGATTTGGGTCGAACAAATAGTCCCACATCGGCTAGACGTGGGGATGGTCTTGGGAATATAAGGATTTGGGCAACTCCACCTAAAAGGCTAGTCTTTTGGGATGGAGCCCCGAGTCCTTCAAGAAATGGCTGCGCCTTTACGGCTGCCTACGTACCTTTGCCCAAAAGGATCAAGCCAACCATAGTTCATTTGAATGAGCTTCAACAAGCTCAAATTATGGTACTTGTATCTGCAGCAGCAAACCTGTCAGACCGAGTCATATGAACCTCTTCCCGACCATCATGGAGGACAACGGCCTTCAACTTCAGTTTGTCGATATCACAAGCTTGAGATCCATGCTTCTTTAACCACGACCGTGGTTTCACCTTGGTTCCATTTGCTGCAAATAACTCGACATCCTCAACAATGTCATCAACCTGTTCAGCATCACCTTTGGTATCATGAACTCCACCCGGTGTCACCTCCGCTGAAGTATCCTTTGATGCCGAACCAACTGGAGATGATGGAGTAGCATCAACCTCCACCTGCTGCAATCTTCCCTTGGTCTTCTTCCTCTCCACCTGCTGAGAGACGATGGACTTCAACCCTGAAGTCTCTCCAAAAGTGACATTTCTGCTCATCACGATCTTCTTGTCTTCGGCGTCCCACAACCTGTAGCTGTTTCCCTTGACTCCCAAATAGATAAACCTCTTTGCCGCGGATTCACCTTGCCACTCTTGGCACTGAAGTAGGCCGGACTTCCAAACTCCCGCAGCACACCATGATCTTGAGTAGCTTTCCCAGACCAAATATCCAATGGAGCTTTACCTCCTATCGCAGTCAACCTGTTCATGAGATGGCTAGCATACTCAGTCGCCTCAGCCCAAACGACCTGTCTAATCCTGCATTAGACAACAACCGCCGAACCTCCTCCAGCAAGGAACGGACTACATCTTTAGCCAACCCATCTGTACCTGTTGTGAAGTGAGTTGCAATCCCTGTGTTCTGGCCAAATTGTAGAAACTGGTACATGTCCTTCCCAACATTACCAATATGAAGCTCCTTTATCTTCCTACCTATCTGCCTCTCCATTCTTGCTCTCTACTTCACCAACACATCTAGGACTTCACTCCTTTGTCTCATGGGATATATCCACACCTGCCTAGATGAACCATCAATAAATGAGACAAAGTACCTGTGACCTCCAAGCGATGCCGTCTTAGCAGGTCCCCATACGTTTATGTGAACACAATCAAGAAGACCTTCATTGCGATGAGTACTGGTGCTGAATCTCACCTTCTTCTTGTCCAGAACGTTGTGTCCACCTTCCAACTTGCAGGTAGCAGCACCTTCCCTTTCCTTCTTTGCAAGAGCTCGCAAAGACTTTTATTCTTCCTGTCCGACCTTTCCCTGCCAGTCCTCCGGGCCACCTTTATCTGAAGAACTAGAAGTCTCCACCTGATCTGTAATCGTACTACCCTTCAAGTAGTAAAGATTGCCTCGGCGGACGCCCTTCATCACCATCATCGAGCCCTTGATCATCCTGAGATCGCCATCTCGAACAGATATCACCATGCCCGATGCTTCCAAAGTGCCAACTGAGATAAGATTCCTTTTGAGCTGAGGTACATACCTCACTTCCTTCAACTCTCGAACTATCCCATCATCCATCTTGATGTGAACTGTACCCATCCCTTCTATATTACACGGATGGTCATCCCCCATGACCGTGTAACATCCATCCAGCTTCTCAAAGCTAGAAAACCAGGCCCTGTTCGGGCACACGTGATAGGTGGCTCCGCTATCCAAGATCCACTCAGCACTATCTGAGTTACTAACAGTAGGGGTAGTAACCGAGAGAGAGAACACCTATGAGTCATCATCCGATCTGTCTGCCCATGCTAGATTCGTCTCGGTCTTTGACTCCACCTTTTTATCTTTGGCCTTCGGACATTCTGCTTTCCAGTGTCCTAGTTCCTTGCACAAGGCACACTGATTTCTCTTCAGATTTATGAAGCCTGGCCAGGACTTCGATCTTCCTCTCACCTCCTTGCCCTTCCGCGATGAACTTCTGCTTCTTACTTCCAGTGCCTCCGCCACTGAGCTTGACTGTGAAGAATGTCTTTCCTTCTTCCTCGTCTCATAACTAGTCAGTGCAGACGACACCTCATCATAATCCAAGCTCTGCCTTCCATTAATGAAGGTCAGTGTGAATGTCTCGTACTCCTATGCAGGAAGTGAATTCAGAAAGATGACCGCCTTATCTTCCTCATCTTCCGTGACATCCACATTTAGCAGATCTGTAAGAAGCTTCGTATATCGGTTGATGTGCTCATTTACTGTGCTCCCCTTCTTCATCCGAAACTGATACAGCTTACTCTTAAGCTGCAACCTGGACTCTACACTCTTCGTCAGGTACTTCTTTTCAAAGGTTTCCCACAGTTTCTTCGCTGACGTCTCATGTTGCACAAGGTATTTTATGTCTTGTGACAAGCATGAACGTATCAAGCCACATGCCGATCTGTTCATCTTCGCCCACTCTTCATCAGTGGTAGTGTTCTTCTTCCTCGCCAATAGGAGAGTGTCTTCGAGGTTCGATGCATTCAGCGCATCCATAACCTCGCATCTCCACATACCATAATTGTTAGTCCCATTAAACTTAACAACTTCAATCCTTGGGTGATTGTTCATTGTCTTAACAGATGCAGTTTCTTCTGCCATTGAGATTTTCCTGATTCTCTATCTATGCGGAAGATCAGCTACCTTGAAATAGATCTATACACAGATAAAAATATGATTTTTACCTGTCCCTTGAAACCCTAGATCGAGTTTCTCACCAGATCTACTCCACCACGGATTCAACGAGCCCTCCTTGAGTCCTTCTGAGATCGACACACGATCTCCACGAACACCCAATACCTCCGATCTGAGATCGACACACGATCTTCACCGGATCCGATCTCGAGCCCTCCGAATCCTCAAAAAAATCCCAAGAGCAACCTGGATGCTCTGATACCACTTGTTGTGCGCGCAAACAAATCACAACAATCGAACAATAGAGAATCCCAAGATCTCTAGCACAAGAACAAACCCAAACAATCACACGAAGAAGCACAAATCACAAAGACAAGATTTAACGAGGTTCGGCCTGAATGCCTACGTCCTCGGGGCAATCAATGGAGAGATTTCTATTAGGAAGATGATTACAATGGCTCTTAGTCTCTTTGAATGCAAGAGAACTCAGAGCTAATACTTTTTCGCAGAGTGCCTTAACCCTAGGCTCAACATAGGCTTAAATACCTCATACAGCGGATCAGCAGATTTAACCCAAAAACCCGACTGTCGGTCGACCGGGACGGTCGACCGACTACCTGCTTCCTCTTCCGGTCGACCGGAACGGTCGACCCAGAAAACCCGAGAGTAGGGTTGATTACAGTCAGTCCCTTCCGGTCGACCGGCCCGGTCGACCCAGAAAACCCGAGAGTTGGTTCCTGCAATCAGAGCACTTCGGTCGACCGGGCCGGTCGACCGCCCAAAACTCTGTGCATGCTGTGCACGTCGGTCGACCGGACCTGTCGACTGACCTTGCCTGATTCTGCTGCTGCTGCTATTTCCAGCTGTTGTTCCCTTCGTCTTCGTCGTCAACTTCCTCGGCGATCACTAGACGACCCCTCGACGAACCTTATCAACTTCCCCATCAGTAAACTCTCTCTTTCCAACAATTCTCCACCTCGGCGAAGATTTCCAAATCTGAGCCGATCTCCAACTAACCCCAGTCCATCACCTGGCGAAATCGACACACGATCTCAACGAAATCGACACACGATCTCGGCTTGCGCGCACCGGTCGAAATCGACACACGATCTCGGCGAAATTGACACACGATCTCGGCTTGGAATCTTTGGCTCATCTATTCCTGGAAAACATCGCACATGCCTTCCCTGCACTTCACCTTAGGAGAGTTTCCATACATGCCGATCACCAACATGGCTTCGACTCCTCAACTTCATGACCTCACGAAGACTTCCTCATGAGCCAACACTGACTCTCCAACTGACTAGTTCTATCTAGTTTACCTGCCTTTCACTGACGGTCCAACCAAGTTTGAGTAGAACACACCAAACATCGTCGGCTTCAACTGGATGCACACCCCTCCTTATGCAAGCTCAACATCTTCTCATCAGAAGATCACCTGTTCATCGAGACCACAACACCTCACCTCTCCGTGAAGTCCAACTGGCCACAACGCTTCACCTCTACGTGAAGCCTCTTCACCTCTACGTGAAGCTCCAAACGGCCACACCTCTTCACCTCTACGTGAAGATCCAAACAGCTTCTCGAGAACCCAAATAGCTTCATAAGAGTTGCATCACCAACAAATCACAACAATCGAATAATAGAGAATCCCAAGATCTCCAGCACAAGAACAAACCCAAACAATCACACGAAGAAGCACAAATCACAAAGACAAGATTTAACGAGGTTCGGCCTGAATGCCTACGTCCTCAGGGCAATCAATGGAGAAATTTCTATTAGGAAGATGATTACAATGGCTCTTAGTCTCTTTGAATGCAAGAGAACTCAGAGCTAATACTTTTTCGCAGATTGCCTTAACCCTAGGCTCAACATAGGCTTAAATACCTCATACAGCGGATCAGCAGATTTAACCCAAAAACCCGACTGTCGGTCGACCGGGACGGTCGACCGACTACCTACTTCCTCTTCCGGTCAACCAGAACGGTCGACCCAGAAAACCCGAGAGTAGGGTTGATTACAGTCAGTCCCTTCCGGTCAACCGGCCCGGTCGACCCAGAAAACCCGAGAGTTGGTTCCTGCAGTCAGAGCACTTCGGTCGACCGGGCCGGTCGACCGCCCAAAACTCTGTGCATGTTGTGCATGTCGGTCGACCGGACCGGTCGACCGACCCTGCCTGATTCTGCTGCTGCTGCTATTTCCAGCTGTTGTTCCCTTCGTCTTCGTCGTCAACTTCCTCAGCGATCACTAGACGACCCCTCGACGAACCTTATCAACTTCCCCATCAGTAAACTCTCTCTTTCCAACAATTCTCCACCTCGGCGAAGATTTCCAAATCTGAGCCGATCTCCAACTAACCCCAGTCCATCACCTGGCGAAATCGACACACGATCTCGGCGAAATCGACACACGATCTCAGCTTGCGCGCACCGGTCGAAATCGACACACGATCTCGGCGAAATCGACACACGATCTCGGCTTGGAATCTTTGGCTCATCTATTCCTAGAAAACATCGCACATGCCTTCCCTGCACTTCACCTTAGGAGAGTTTCCATACATGCCGATCACCAACATGGCTTTTACTCCTCAACTTCATGACCTCACGAAGACTTCCTCATGAGCCAACACTGACTCTCCAACTGACTAGCTCTATCTAGTCTACTTGCCTTTCACTGACGGTCCAACCAAGTTTGAGTAGAACACACCAAACATCATCGGCTTCAACTGGATGCACACCCCTCCTTATGCAAGCTCAACATCTTCTCACCAGAAGATCACCTGTTCATCGAGACCACAACACCTCACCTCTCCGTGAAGTCCAACTGGCCACAACGCTTCACCTCTACGTGAAGCCTCTTCACCTCTACGTGAAGCTCCAAACGGCCACACCTCTTCACCTCTACGTGAAGATCCAAACAGCTTCTCGAGAACCCAAATAGCTTCATAAGAGTTGCATCACCAAATGGCTGCGCCTTTACGGCTGCCTACGTACCTTTGCCCAAAAGGATTAAGCCAACCGTAGTTCATTTGAATGAGCTTCAACAAGCTCAAATTATGGTACCTGTATCTGCAGCAGCAAACCTGTCAGACCAAGTCATATGAACCTCTTCCCGACCATCATGGAGGACAACGGCCTTCAACTTCAGCTTGTCGATATCACAAGCTTGAGATCCATGCTTCTTTAACCACGACCGTGGTTTCACCTTGGTTCCATTTGCTGCAAATAACTCGACATCCTCAACAATGTCATCAACCTGTTCAGCATCACCTTTGGTATCATGAACTCCACCCGGTGTCACCTCCGCTAAAGTATCCTTTGATGCCGAACCAACTGGAGATGATGAAGTAGCATCAACCTCCACCTGCTGCAATCTTCCCTTGATCTTCTTCCTCTCCACCTGCTGAGAGACGATGGACTTCAACCCTGAAGTCTCTCCAAAAGTGACATTTCTGCTCATCATGATCTTCTTGTCTTCGGGGTCCCATAACCTGTAGTTGTTTCCCTTGACTCCCAAATAGATAAACCTCTTTGCCCGCGGATTCACCTTGCCACTCTTGGCACTGAAGTAGGCCGGACTTCCAAACTCCCGCAGCACATCATGATCTTGAGCAGCTTTCCCAGACCAAATATCTAATGGAGCTTTACCTCCTATCGCAGTCAACCTGTTCATGAGATGGCTAGCATACTCAGTCGCCTCAGCCCAAAACGACCTGTCTAATCCTGCATTAGACAACAACCGCCGAACCTCCTCCAGCAAGGAACGGACTACATCTTTAGCCAACCCATCTGTACTTGTTGTGAAGTGAGTTGCAATCCCTGTGTTCTGGCCAAATTGTAGGAACTGGTACATGTCCTTCCCAACATTACCAATATGAAGCTCCTTTATCTTCCTACCTATCTGCCTCTCCATTCTTGCTCTCCACTTCACCAACACATCTAGGGCTTCACTCCTTTGTCTCATGGGATATATCCACACCTGCCTAGATGAACCATCAATAAATGAGACAAAGTACCTGTGACCTCCAAGCGATGCCGTCTTAGCAGGTCCCCATACATTCATGTGAACACAATCAAGAAGACCTTCATTGCGATGAGTACTGGTGCTGAATCTCACCTTCTTCTTGTCCAGAATGTTGTGTCCACCTTCCAACTTGCAGGTAGCAGCACCTTCCCTTTCCTTCTTTGCAAGAGCTCGCAAAGACTTTTCTTCTTCCTGTCCGACCTTTCCCTGCCAGTCCTCCGGGCCACCTTTATCTGAAGAACTAGAAGTCTCCACCTGATCTGTAATCGTACTACCCTTCAAGTAGTAAAGATTGCCTCGGCGGACGCCCTTCATCACCATCATCGAGCCCTTGATCATCCTGAGATCGCCATCTCGAACAGATATCACCATGCCCGATGCTTCCAAAGTGCCAACTGAGATAAGATTCCTTTTGAGCTGAGGTACATACCTCACTTCCTTCAACTCTCGAACTATCCCATCATCCATCCCGATGTGAACTGTACCCATCCCTTCTATATTACACGGATGGTCATCCCCCATGACCGTGTAACATCCATCCAGCTTCTCAAAGCTAGAAACCAGGCCCTGTTCGGGCACACGTGATAGGTGGCTCCGCTATCCAAGATCCACTCAGCACTATCTGAGTTACTAACAGTAGGGGTAGTAACCGAGAGAGAGAACACCGATGAGTCATCATCCGATCTGTCTGCCCATGCTAGATTCGTCTCGGTCTTTGACTCCACCTTTTTATCTTTGGCCTTCGGACATTCTGCTTTCCAGTGTCCTAGTTTCTTGCACAAGGCACACTGATTTCTCTTCAGATTTCTGAAGCCCGGCCTGGACTTCGATCTTCCTCTCACCTCCTTGCCCTTCCGCGATGAACTTCTGCTTCTTACTTCCAGTGCCTTCGCCACTGAGCTTGACTGTGAAGAATGTCTTTCCTTCTTCCTCGTCTCATAACTAGTCAGTGCAGACGACACCTCATCATAATCCAAGCTCTGCCTTCCATTAATGAAGGTCAGTGTGAATGTCTCGTACTCCTCTGCAGGAAGTGAATTCAGAAAGATGACCGCCTTATCTTCCTCATCTACCGTGACATCCACATTTAGCAGATCTGTAAGAAGCTTCGTATATCGGTTGATGTGCTCATTTACTGTGCTCCCCTTCTTCATCCGAAACTGATACAGCTTACTCTTAAGCTGCAATCTGGACTCTACACTCTTCGTCAGGTACTTCTTTTCAAGGCTTTCCCACAGTTTCTTCGCTGACGTCTCATGTTGCACAAGGTATTTTATGTCTTGTGATAAGCATGAACGTATCAAGCCATATGCCAATCTGTTCATCTTCGCCCACTCTTCATCAGTGGTAGTGTTCTTCTTCCTCGCCAATAGGAGAGTGTCTTCGAGGTTCGATGCATTCAGCGCATCCATAACCTCGCATCTCCACATACCAAAATTGTTAGTCCCATTAAACTTAACAACTTCAATTCTTGGGTGATTGTTCATTGTCTTAACAGATGCAGTTTCTTCTGCCATTGAGATTTTCCTGATTCTCTATCTATGCGGAAGATCAGCTACCTTGAAATAGATCTATACACAGATAAAAATATGATTTTTACCTGTCCCTTAAAACCCTAGATCGAGTTTCTCACCAGATCTACTCCACCACGGATTCAACGAGCCCTCCTTGAGTCCTTCTGAGATCGACACACGATCTCCACGAACACCCAATACCTCTGATCTGAGATCGACATACGATCTCCACCGGATCCGATCTCGAGCCCTCCGAATCCTCAAAAAAATCCCAAGAGCAACTTGGATGCTCTGATACCACTTGTTGTGCGCGCAATCAAATCACAACAATCGAACAATAGAGAATCCCAAGATCTCCAGCACAAGAACAAACCCAAACAATCACACGAAGAAGCACAAATCACAAAGACAAGATTTAACGAGGTTCGGCCTGAATGCCTACGTCCTCGGGGCAATCAATGGAGAGATTTCTATTAGGAAGATGATTACAATGGCTCTTAGTCTCTTTGAATGCAAGAGAACTCAGAGCTAATACTTTTTCGCAGAGTGCCTTAACCCTAGGCTCAACATAGGCTTAAATACCTCATACAGCGGATCAGCAGATTTAACCCAAAAACCCGACTGTCGGTCGACCGGGACGGTCGACCGACTACCTACTACCTCTTCCGGTCGACCGGAACGGTCGACCCAGAAAACCCGAGAGTAGGGTTGATTACAGTCAGTCCCTTCCGGTCGACCGGCCCGGTCGACCCAGAAAACCCGAGAGTTGGTTCCTGCAGTCAGAGCACTTTGTTCGACCGGGCCGGTCGACCGCCCAAAACTCTGTGCATGCTGTGCACGTCGGTCGACCGGACCGGTCGACCGACCCTGCCTGATTCTGCTGCTGCTGCTATTTCCAGCTGTTGTTCCCTTCGTCTTCGTCGTCAACTTCCTCGGCGATCACTAGACGACCCCTCGACGAACCTTATCAACTTCCCCATCAGTAAACTACCCCAGTCCAACAATAATGCTATTTATTTTTAATATTGGCAAGAGAGAAAAGAGAGAAAAGCCTTCTCTGTTTTCTCTTTTCTCCAGCTGCAACAGTGCCTTCCCTTTCCTCTTTCTTCTCGGCAGCAGCAGCAGCCATTAATGTTGCAAATTTTTAGCACCAATCTCTCTTACAGCGTGCAATTAATGCCCAACAGGCAAAATCTCTCTCTCTCTCTCTCTCTCTCTCTCTCTCTAGCGACAATATCTCCAAGTCTCTTCCCTTGATCATTTAAATCAAGATCTGAGGCCGAAAAGAAAATTAGAGAACAAATGGTGAGAAAATACACAACATTCTAGGAGAGCTTTAACTTTCAATTCAATTTTTCAGAAAAGTCACTGAGCTACAACCTTCATCAATTCTCTAACAACTTCCCATTAAAGAAGTGGCAAAACATTCAAGTCTTCATTAAAGCTTCTTTACTCACTTCAGTCAATTATCTATTTTAGAAAATCTTGGGTTCAAAGTCCTCAATTAATTCTGATTCTCTCTATTTAATTCTTAACATTAACAGTGTCAATTTATTGAAGATAGTTATATATTACTCTTTAATTTCATAGAGCTTCATTGCGAATATTTATTTGGTTTAAGATATTGTACTAATTGGCTTTCACTCTTGTTTAGAGAGCAAACAAATCTTGTAAACTTTGTGTACCCTCTCAGATAAGAGGAGAAAAGATCTAACTCTAGGGAGGATGTTGGTTGATGTATACTATGAGGGAGAGAAGAGTGGAAGTCCAAGCTCGGTGTGAGTATTGACGGTGTAATACTTGCTTTGGGAAGAAGCTAATAGTGAATTTAAAATTAAAGAGAAAAGGCCTTTAGATCGTGGGCGTAGGGAGATTTTTCAAACCACCCTATAATCTTCTGTTCCTCTCTCTCATGCAATTATCTTTTTACTGTAATTGTTACTTATATTGTTAAATTGTCATTAAATTATTATTACACTGATGTTGATCCTACAAATTAATTTCTAGTAGAAATATAGAATCTGCCAATCAAATCTATCATTCAGCCAATGAATTTACTAATAGAAATTGCATCCTGCTAGTCTGCGTTTTTAGTTTACCAGTGACAGCTTTGATTCTGCCAGATTTAAGTGCCATTCTACTAGGACACCAAGTTTTAGGGAAAAATTTATTAGACATTAATTTTATTTTCAAACCTATTCACCCCCTTTTCTAGGGTCCAACAACATATTTATATTTCATTTACTTATTATAAAAAAGAGATCAAATCATTTTCACATGTAGCTCTTATGCTCTTACAAAAATTGAAAAAAATTCAAGAAATTTTTAGAGGGAAATTTGAAAGAAATTTTAAAGGAAATTTAGGTGCAGGGATTGAGAGAGAGAGAGAGAGTGAGAGAGAGAGAGAGAGAGAGAGAGAGAGAGAGAGAGAGAACTTGTAAACCAGATTCTTCAACGGCTTGTAACATGATCTTTAATTAGGCGAAAAAAATAATTTATATATAAACAACTCTCACCAAACAATTTCATACGAACTTATAATATACTCACCAAGTCACCATACTGTTTGTATGCATTGCAAATATATTACATATCTTCTCACTCTTATTTTCTCAGCTCAGCCACTAGTGCGCATATAAATTGTTCTTCTAGTTCATCTGTCCTGAAACAATTTGCTCTCTTTGAGCTTTGTTGAAAGCATACGTCTTCTCCTTCTGAGACATCTTCTCCTTCACCACTTCCACATCCTCATCGAACCATGCATTGATCATGGGCAAGCTCTCCCCGTTCACTATGCTGACTTCTGCGAGATCCTCGACCATGCAAAGCCAGTAAGGAATCCAACCAGCTATGATGTCCAGGAATCCGATTGCTTCACCTCCGAAGAACTTCCCCTTGAGAGCCTGCTCAATAGTCTTTAAGGTCTCTTTAGCATCTAGGACAGCCTTCTGCAGCTCCTTTCAGTCTTTAAGAAAACGCTGTAGACCGCGGGAAAGCACTAACATAAAATAAAGCAAAGAAAAAACTTTGTGTTGGTTGTTTGGTTAAGAGTTGGAATTAACGTTAAGAGTTAGGGTAAAAAAATGGAGAAGGGGAATTTAGGGGGGGGAAAGGGAGAAAAGAGAATATTTAAAACAATATGTAGAAAATGCAATATTACAATTTGAATTGTTGGAATATTCACCTCATTAATATCTTCATTGCGTCTATTCCCTTTTGCACTAAGAAGTTGCTGCAAATCAAGGGTAATTTTCAAATCAATACAAACTTCATTCATGTTATAGCAAACTTCCCGAAAAAAATATAATGTGATTCTTCTTGTTCATATTTGGAATGTTTACTTCATTATCATTTGTATAATATAGCTTCTCGTTTGAGGATCCTGTCATTGGAAGATAAATGTCAAGCAAGTTTTATCACTTTAATAATAAAATCTTAGAAGACTATTTAAAATTCTAATCACCTTAGGCATCTCGCTCTTTCTAGCGCCTTTTGATTTCTGACCATCCGGTCCCCAGAAGCTCCGCCCATATGGGGATGGCCTTGAGTATATAAAGATTTGGGCAACTCTACGTAGAAGGCTACTCTTTTGAATGGTGCCACAAGTCCTTCAATTGGTATCAGAGCCATTCCTAGTTCCACATTATAAGGATTTGGACAACTCCACCAAGAAAACTAATCTTTTGCGATGCTGCCCCAACTCCTTCGGAAAATGCAATGTTTCATCAATGGATATGAGACAAGATCACTAAACACAGAAATATTTTCTATGTGCATGCAGGCATGTTCAAAGAACCTCAGTCTTATGACATAGTTCAATTCAAATATATGCCTCTCAAGAGTTTTCATTATAATAGTATAGAAAATATAACACTCAATAAACTCAAACAAAAGATCACTGCATAAAGTTCTTACCCTCGTATGTTTGCCCAAATTGCCAGTTCTGAGGAGTGATGTTGAAGGAGGGGGCTTTTTCTTGTCACTCGTTGTAACCCTAAATGAATGTGACTAATACATCAGATCCTCGCCGGTGACCCACCGCTGCCCCTAGTCGCGTCTCATCGAAATCCTAACCTGTTTGCTTTCCTTCACCTCTGTAGGGAGAGAGGGTAAAATCTTGTCGAAAGAGTTTGTTAAACTCTGTTGAAGGTTAGCCAAAAAGCGTTGCAATTAATAGGATCGAATACGAAAGCGTATCGGTCAATTAAAGTTGAATTGCACAGGTGGGAACCAAGTATAATCGACTAGGTTATAAGACTAGTCGACTAATGTCACAAATAGAGAGTTGGAAGCTTCTGTTTCATTACAGACTGGTCGACTAATATATATATTAGGCGACTAATCAAGGTTATAAGTTGACTAATCAATATTATAAGTCGACTAACTGTTGCGCGGCCTGTTTCTAAATCTGACTCAGAATCCATTTCTGATTCGATTTCGGTGTTTATGGTTTTCTTTTCTTCGTGGATTCGTTGGCTATATAATGAGGGATAGTGTCCACAATATTTGTGACCTGTAATTGATTAAATTCAATAAGAACTCTCCCTTACCCCGAGGACGTAGGCAAATTGCCAACCTCGTTAAATATTGTGTTGGATTGCTTTCTCTCTTGTTTCTCTATTCTTATCATGTGGGTACTTCCCCGCTGCATCTATCTCTATTGGTAGATTTCTCATTGGTTGTTGCCTCGCGCGCAACATTTTCTTTGGAGGGCAGTTGCAGCCCTAGGATGAGAGTTGAGCCGGGTACAGGAGACGGCCTCTTTTTTGTTCCCATATGGAAAGGCTTTCTTGTTAACTTTCCTGCGTATTTTTGGAATGTCATTGGTGTAGCACGACTACGCATAGATACGAGAGCGCCAACATTGGTCTACGTGTTTCGATGCTACTTCTCCGACATCCCTCCTCCTCCTCCTTGGGGAGGGTGGATGAGATGCATGGATGGGGGATGTTATTTTGAACACTGATAGTTAGGTTTATTGTTGTGTCATACCTTGTTGGGACATGTAGATAGAGGTGAATATTGGGGTTTTCTATGTTTCATTAATTGGGTTCTCTATGTTTCATTAATCTGTCTATAGTGGAACAACGTGAATCTATCCACCTTTTCTTAAAAACAAAAGAAAATTGCATTGCTCTGCTTTCTTGTATCATATCATGAGAATTTAGTTTGATTTGTTATAAATCCAGCAAGAAGTTTACATAAAATTCCTCGACTGTGTATATAAACAGTTTCCAACCGTGAATTAGTGACTTTTAAAATGAAAAAAAGGTAATCTTTTGAATTTTTATCCGTAAGCAATCAGTCTAATGACATAGATGTCACTGTCAATCATATAGTTCAATTTTGATACTATATATATTATAGCTAAGAGGTAAATATGCATGCATGATTCTAAAGAATAAATACATATAAATTACAGTTTTACAAAGTAAATATGTTAAAAAGGTATCAACAAATAACATATAGGAAAAAAGAAAGTAAAAACTCATTGATTTTATTGTGCATGTTGAAACAATTTTATGGCCAAAACTACCATCTAGGGTTGGGCTCTCAGTTGATCCTACGTTGCGAAGTGAGTATGTAGGTCCTGTAATTTTAACCGAGATTTGGTTGTAACCTCATGATGTGCTTTGATTCTCATGGGGTGAGAATGCTATATCTTGTATATGAGAAAATGAGAATGCTATCACTGATTCAGAAGAAAAAGATAATCAGTAAAATGTATTATCTTGCAAAGCGATCAATTAGACTGATGTTTCATTTTTTTAAGATGATTTTCTACACAATGTTATCTAGTTTCCATTGGTTCCCTCACGAAAAAACTGAAGTTAACTTGGCTCTCTCAAGAACAATTATGTGGTCCGTGTTTGTCCTGGTGAATGAAGTTTTGTTATTTTAGCCCAGGGTTGGAAACTTATTAGGTTTACTGTGCCATTAATTAGCTTAGTTCAGTACATGAAGTGATTTTTGAGTGGTGTAGTTTAAATTGTATGCCAAGATTATATGGCTTGAAGATGACTCTGCGGTAGTGATACATTGATTACAAGATGAAAGATCTCTTGTTGGTACCGCGACAATTATGTTTGGTTATATCTAGTTATGGACTTTTGAGCTTAGACTTTTCAAGTGAGTCATGTATTCCATAAAAGAAACCCAGGGACTGATTTTTTAATGAATAAAGGAAGCTTTGGAAGTTGTAGTATGATATTCCGGAACAATTCTTATAACGCAATTTGCGGGATCTAGTTTTAAATGACAGAGGAGGCTATTTTTTATTACTATGTTTGGCCCGAATTTCTGTAGGTCCCGGCCAGACCTCATACTTTATTGATAAAAAAAGAATTAGGGGGGGGGGGCATAAAACCTTACCCCTCTACAGACTCTAGGTAGAAGAAATGTGGAGTACTACTTTGCAAATATACATAATACTCAACAAAAAAAAAGAAACAAAAACTTAACCTAAATTGAGAACTCATCGGAAAATGGAATGACAATGTCCCACAGAAGATTGACAATAGAGTTTGGAATTTCAAAATCAAGGACAATGTTGGCCAGTCTATATAGTACTTTGTTGTTTTCTTTGGAAGGGTGAAAAACAGTAGCATCACTAGCTTGGATCACATACACAGTTCATGTTGTAAGTTTCAAAATCCCAAGTCAATTTCTTCTTCATTTGGAAAGCGATAGCAATTTGATAATTATCTGCTGACAATTATATCTCTGTATCCTTTAAGTTGACAGTGAAAAGGACCAAGTTTGAGCTCTAAGTTCAGCTTCAATGTGAAATCATACCAGAAAACTTTGGTATATGGAGCTCGAATCATTTACCCCATGCTTCATATTTGAGTTCAGAAAACAAAATGGTACCAAAATCTTGCAGGGGGTGAGATGGCTTGGAAACAGATAATTTTTGAGCCACATTCTGCATTGTTGGACGATTTTGTGGATTGGTATCCAAACAACAGAGTGCTAAAATAACTTCCTCGACTATGGTGGCTGCAATTTGAGATGCAGGGAGTGATAGTCGATTATTTAGAACATCTTTTAGTAAAATTGTCTGACCTGAAGTTGACGATAAAGAAGAAAGAAGATCTCCTGGATGTTTTCCTAGCAGCACCTCCAGTGTGACTATTCCAAAACTGTATACATCACATTCCTTAGTCACCCTCATTGTATAGGCAAGCTCTGCAAGAATAGGAGGAAGTTGAAAAAGTACACAAAAATTATTGGGTATTTTGGTTTATGCTCCCAGAATGCTATAATTATAATTTTGTATCAATCATATAAATGAAATTAAGTTGCAAGATTAAAATAATCATACTATAGCAAAAATCTAAGGTTACATCTTTTGCTCAATACATCTAAAAAATTTGACAAGATAAAGTGTCTGGCACGTTTAATTGTCTCAATAGTAATTGAATAAAATCTAGATTTTTCTATAGCACAAAAGTTTGATGGGGAAGAACGATATTAATAAAACTATATCCTGGTTAAATGTTATCACGTAAGAGATTAAGCCTAGATCTATGGATGAAGCAATTAACATGTTGGATGACTACGCCAAGAATAAAATCAATAATAAATAAAGAAATAAAAATTATATGCATTATAGTCATGAATTCATGGTTTTGCATAGGGTCAGAGTTTAATGCACAAGTTGAAATTAGCAATCACCTGAATTCATTTGAATTTAAGCACAAAATAATAAATGAGTTAATGGAGGAATTTTATAAGAGTGTAACTAAAGAGTTTAGTTTTGCTTTTTCTTGAAATCTCATAGAAAGAAAATAAAAATTAGGTACATAATTATATTTAGTAGTTAAAAAATAAATAAAGGAGCAGTAACCAACCTGGTGCCATATATCCATGCGTTCCTGCAACAGTGGTCCAATTGGAGGTTGAATTAGGCTTCAATAATCTTGTTATACCAAAGTCTGAGACACAAGCCTTGAACTCAGAATCAAGAAGAATGTTGTTGCTTGTTATGTCTCGATGAACGATAGGCCGAGAGCAATCATAGTGCATGTAAGATATAGCATGACTGACATCCCTTATAATGCTCAACCTTCAAACCCAATCCAACTGTCTGGAAGCTTCCTCATTTTTTAAAATGCTTGCTAAACTTCCCCTCTCCATGTACTCATATACAAGAAGTTTGCAGCTAGGGGAGGCACAAAACCCGTAAAGTTTAACAATATTTCGATGTCGAATATGGGTAAGCATCTGGACCTCATTTAAGAAATCTTCCTCATCAAAGGTTGATTCTTCTACAACTTGATGGATCTTCTTTACTGCAAACACTTCGAGTGTTGGCAAAATAACTTTGTATACACTCCCATATGCTCCACTGCCAATGCAATACTGGTCATCAAAATTCTCGGTTGTCATAACAATATCCTCATATAATATATGTCCATCAAAATTCCATATTGAGAATGCACTCTGATTAATCACTTCATTTGCTCCCAGTTTTATATTTCTCTTTCTCTTATAAAGCTTCAAGCAAACAGCAGAAAATATGAACAGAAGCATTAAAGTGCTACCGATGATTGGAATAATGATAGAGATTGTGACCTTGAGACTTTTTCTGTTATCATCTTTAGGAGTAGAAGATGCATTGCAGGGAAGTAGTCCGTTCACTTGACCACAAAGAGCTTTATTGTGAGCAAATGATTCGCCAGGCGCTATTTCAAAGAATTTATTATTAGGAATAGGGCCTTCCAATTCATTGTATGATAAATCTATAGATACCAGGCTCACCAAGCCTTGAAATGAAGATGGAATGGAACCTGATAGGTTATTATGGGAGAGATTCAAGTTCTCCAAGCTTTTCAAATTTCCTAATTGGCTTGGTATCTCTCCTATAAAAAAATTGTGACTCAAATCTAGTAATGTTTGCAATTGAACTAGACTCCCAATTTCAAATGGAATGCTTCCATTCAAGAAGTTCCTTCTCAATTTCAAAGTCATTAGCTGCGAACAGTCTCCCAATTGTTTTGGAACAAATCCTGTCAAGATGTTATCTGATAGATCGAGGATCTGTAGGTTACGCATGTTTCCTATTTGGGATGGTATTCTTCCGGAAAGTTTGTTTCTACCCAAGCTTAAATTATATAAGAGTGGCAGGTTACCCAGTTCCTTCGGTATTTCTCCTTCTAGCCGATTCGAGGAGAGGTCGAGCTTTTGAAGCATGGTAAGCTCTCCAAATTCAGAAGGAATCCGCCCACTGATAAGGTTATCAGAGATATGAAATTCTGTAAGATTTTGACATTTCCCCCAATTTGGTGAGAGTTTTCCATGAAATCTATTGTCACTCAGGTAAATAAAAGTAAGATTCGGGTACACTCCAAATGCGTGGAACACATCCCCACTAAGTTGGTTTGAGTGGAAGGAAATGCGGTACAAGCTGCTACAGTTTTTCAAACTTGTAGGGATTGGACCTACGAAATGGTTATGTTGTATTGAAAGCCACTGAAGAGAGCCCCCTTTGCATATGTCATCTGGCAAGTAGCCAGAAAAGTTGTTTATTCCCAACTGAAGATCAACCAAATTGGTAAGATTTGAAATTTCCTGAGGCAAGAAGCCAGAAAGTAGATTATCAAAGGTTGCTAGATCTGTAAGGCTCCATAAACTACCAATGGATTCAGGAATTGAGCCAGTGATGTAATTTTGATAAAGATACAACCCATTAAGCATGGTAAGGTTTCCAAGGCTGGAAGGGATGACTCCGGATAGTTTATTTTCAAATAGAAATAAGCCAGTTAGCTTGGCCAGATTCCCGAAGGATGCAGGGATGGGTCCAGTGAGATTATTTGTAAAGAGTTGCAAAACAGTAAGAACCTTGAGCTTTCCCAACTCTTGAGGAATTGGACCAGATAGCTGATTTTCAAATAGAAATAAATACTGTAGATTGGTCAAATTCCCTAAGGACGCAGGAATAGGTCCAATGAGATTATTTGTAAAGAGTTCCAAATCAATAAGAACCTTGAGATTTCCCAACTCTTGAGGAATGAGATTAGATAGTTGATTCTCAAATAGATACAAATACTGTAGATTGGTCAGATTCCCAAGGGATGCAGGGATGGGTCCAATGAGCTTATTTGTACAGAGTTCCAAATCATAAGAGCCTTGAGTTTTCCCAACTCCTGAGGAATGAGACCAGATAGTTGATTCTCAAATAGATATAAATACAGTAGATTGGTCAGATTCCCCAGGGATGCAGGGATGGTTCCAATGAGATTATTTGTACGAAGTCCCAAACTAATAAGAACTTTGAGCTTTCCCAACTCCTGAGGAATGCGACCAGATAGTTGATTCTCAAATAGAAATAAATTTTGTAGACTGGTCAGATTCCCTAGGGACGCAGGGATGGGTCCAGTGAGATTATTTGTAGAGAGTTTCAAATCAATAAGAACCTTGAGTTTTCCCAACTCCTGAGGAATGGGACCAGATAATTGATTCTTAAATAGATGTAAATATTGTAGATTGGTCAGATACCCTAGAAATGCAGGGATGGGTCCAGTGAGATTATTTCTAAAGAGTTGCAAATCACTAAGAACCTTGAGCTTTCCCAACTCTTGAGGAATGGGACCAGATAGTTGATTAGAAAATAGATATAAACATTGTAGATTGGTCAGATTTCCTAAGGATGCAGGGATGGGTCCAGTGAGATTATTTGTAGAAAGTTCCAAATCAATAAGATCCTTTAACTTTCCCAACTCTTGAGGAATGGGGCCAGATAGTTGATTGTCATGTAGATATAAGCTAGTTAGCTTGACCAAATTCCCTAGGGATGCAGGGATGCGTCCAATGAGATTATTTGTGGAGAGTTTCAAATAATAAAGAACTTTGAGCTTTCCCAACTCCTGAGGAATGGGACCAGATAGTTGATTCTCATATAGAATTAAATATTGTAGATTGGTCAGATTCCCTAGGGATGCGGGGATAGGTCCAGTGAGATTATTTGTACAGAGTACCAAATCAATAAGAACCTTGAGCTTTCCCAGCTCTTGAGGAATGGGACCTGAAATGTAATTATCATACATGTACAAGATTGAAAGGTTTGTGAGGAAGCTGACCTCGGGAGGAATGATTCCAGTGAAGTGATTGTGAGCGAGACTAAGTTTAGTGAGTTTGGCGAGGAAGCGGATAGAAGGAGGGATGGTTCCGTCGAGTTGGTTGTACCCAAGGTCAAGCACGGTCAGAGAAGAAAATGCTGAGAAGTTGAAGCCATCGAGATTTCCAGCTACGCTCATATTGTACAGATTGATCTCGGTGATGGCCCTAAGCCGACGGTTGCATGTGATTCCAGTCCACTTGCATGGATTGATCCGTGGAGTCCAGGAACGGAGAGGCTCTTGGGTTCGGAGGGTGGATTTCCAATGAAGGAGAGCCTTCTCTTGGTTTCCTAGAAAACGGGAGGCTCTAGTTGAGGCAACAAGAAGAAGGAAAACAAATGAGGACAATAGAAGAACAAGTGCAGAATGGGTTTTCTGATAATGATGCATGGGTTCCATAATTGAAAGGAAGCTCACTGACTCTCTGATTGTTTCTTTGATTTGTTCTTGTTGTGGGAATCATTCCCTTTTATAGATAACTTACCATGTGGAAAATCTGCGGACATTTTGAGTCAAGTCACATCTATATATGAATGGGGAGAAAATAAAATAAGACTAACTTCTCTAACAAGTCGTCAGTGGACAAGCTTGCTGAAGTCAAGTTTACTGGGACCATTGCTGAGCATTTTTGAACCACTACTGCCGTGCGCTTTGTGGTAGATTGAACGAGTTGCCGTTTCGTATGGGACAGCCTACAAGTACTTGCCAAGGAATGATTTGTCATAAACCAGCCACGACTTGGTTATTAATTGTTTCTTGTTTCTTTTAGCATCACAAATTATGCGTATAATAACCTTTTATTTGCATTGCATTCATCAAAGATTATTTGTGCATTTCAATTAACATGAATATCATTATATATATCAGCAGTATAACAATACAACAGCTCAAAAGAGAAGAAGATATGGAATGACAAATAGAGAAACATAACCATGTTCAAAGGATTTCAAAGAAAAATTCACTTTTTTCCCACAGAAATAGTTAAAATAAAAAAAATGATAATGGTAGCATACTCACACTTAACCTTTCCTTGGGCACTGATCAAGCCAGCAACTCCTGGGGAAAAAGAGAGGGTAAAACGTGAAAGGGGAATTCAAAGTACTATAATTTAGTGGCCCATTTCCTTGAGAAATATTAGCATAACTGAGAAGATAAGATGAGAGAAGTATTTGGCAAGCGCTTCGTATAGAGGCAATGAACTTGGCAGTGGCACTTTCTGACCAAGCCATTAACTCAGCCTGACTGCATGAATATTAACCTAAATCATAAGCATGCAGATAAACTAAGCTACATCCAATCTGACACAGTTCACTTGCTTCCTAAACTATTATCAATATTCTATTTATTTTGCTAACTCCAACCTTACAACAGAAGATATTAAACAAAAAAAATCTATAAAAAGATTCCATTACTTGATGAACAAATTTATAGAAGTTAAGTACCCTATTTAAAACATAACACATTAGCCAGTCTAATAATGTACATATATAAAATTTTAAAAGAGAAAGAGAAGAAGAAATAAAGTTGCAGCTTTAAGAGGGCCTTGAGACAACAGGCAACCACGAGGTATGAATCAGTTTGCATAGACATTATTACGACAGAAAGAGCCGGCTTAAATCAATCGGGGTTATATCTCTATTATTTATAGATGAGAAATAATAGAAGATTACAAAATAACCTTAATATTTTAACAGACATACTAAGGGGAAAAAAGAAAATATACATCATACATCATACAAAATTTGAACTTCTATGAATCACACAGCTCTTCCATACAAGCCACAACTCTTCCATACAAGCCACTTGCAACATTCATGTCCGTAGATCCTTGCTCATATGGGAAAGTTACAATGCGTACTACTTCTGCGTGAGAAAAAGAAGATTAAAAGAATCAAATTGTTTTTGGTTGAAACAATCAAAACCAAGAGGATTGAATGCAACACAAGATGCAAATAAGAATAGTTACAAGACTACTCATATTATAGATTTTTGCAATGGTAGATTATTAAATGCGCACAGAAAGATTTCACGTCAAAAGATCAAAACACTTGAGAGAGCCAAGCTGATATTGTCACTCTGGATTCAGAATCTCTGAACTGTCATGAAAAATATAAGACATATACTGTGGGAGAGAGGAGATAGAGGAGATAGAAGAAGGTAGCACAGAGATCGGACGACAAAGGAGCGAGAAGCGGCGCATGGAGCAGGCCAGAAGTGCTCCCGGTCGATCTCCCGGTCGACCGGTGGAGGAGGCCGGTCGACCGCCCGGTCGACCGGCGTGCACGGGCGTGCACAGGAAGGAGCGGTCGACCGGCCCCGGTCGACCGACTGAAGTGGCTCTGCTCTCGGGTAGGCGCGGTCGACCGGGTCGGTCGACCGTGGCATGGGTCGGTCGACCGGCCAATCGACCGACAGGCGCGCCTGGACTTTCCTTTTAGGATTCGAACTCCTTTTCTGGATGAGATTGAATCCAACCTGGGTTTCTATAAATTCAGGGACTCTGTGGCTATAAATAGAGGCTAGAGGCCTCATGTATTGTATCCCTAAGAATCTCAAGAAATATCTCTAAGAATTCCCTCTTGTATTAGATGTATTGATTATTGAATCAATAAAATCTCTCTCTCCCTTGCCCCGAGGACGTAGGCACGTTACCGAACCTCGTTAAATTTGTGTGTTGATTGCTTTTCTCTGTTGGTTGTTGTTACTGCTGTGTTGGTTGTTTCTCCGGCTTTATCGAGTCTCCGCCAGTTGGGCGGATTCCTCAAACGGTGGTTGTTATGTTTTCCCCGACCCCGCTGCGCACAACAAGTGGTATCAGAACATCCCAGGTTCGACGTGGGATCATCTGTTGGTTCAAGGGCATCTGTTGCTGATTGGCGGAGATCGTGCGTCGATCTCGGATCAGAGTTGGGACTGTTTGTGAGATCATGTGTCGATCTCAGAACAGCGTGTGAAGATTGCTCGAGGAATCAAGTTGGTGGAGTAGATTGCTCGGAAACTCTTCGAGGGTTTCATGTGGAGGTAAAAATCTTGTCTTTATCTAGTTTATTTTATCTAACTCCATTTGTTTTCACATTGCTTTGAGGAATCAGTTGAGAAGATGGTTGGAGAAAGTACATCGATGAGATCCATGAATCCACATCCAAGGATTGATGTGGTGAAGTTCAACGGGACGAACAACTTTAGTATGTGGAGGTGTGAGGTTATGGATGCGCTGACGGCATCAAACCTCGAAGACACTCTACGGTTGGAGAAGAAGCGTGCATCAACGACGGAAGAAGATTGGGACAAGATGAACCGTTCAGCGTGTGGCTTGATCAGGTCTTGTCTGACACAAGACATCAAGTATCAGGTGTTGCATGAGACATCTGTGAGGCAGCTGTGGGAGATCCTGGAAAGGAAGTATCTGACGAAGAGCATAGAATCGTGATTGCAGTTGCAGAGTAAGCTCTATGGGTTTCAGATGCAAAGAGGATGCTCCGTCAATGAACACTTGAACCGCTACGCGAAGCTTCTTACAGATCTAGTTAATGTGGATGTGGAGACTAGTGAAGAGGATAAGGCAGTAATTCTTTTGAACTCTCTTCCTAGAGAAGAGTATGAGGTCTTTACTCTTACTTTTCTCAATGGAAGACAATCCCTTAACTACGATGAGGTGTCTGCTGCACTTATGAGTTATGAAGTAAGGAAACATGACCGACTGTCTGTTGGCCCAAAGGCCCATCACTCTAGTTTTGATGATGATCAACTCATGAAGTTATAGTACTAATGATCTTGTGTTTAATTAGTGTCAGATTTATGATCAAGATCTTAGTAGGTGTGGAGCTTCAACATAGGATTTAAAGTCAAGTTTTGGAGCTAGCACCGTTGATTCACGAGCCTATGCATCAAGACCACATCAAGAGTTGAGCTCGTTGGATCGTGTTTGGACCAAGTCTAGAAGATGAGAAGGCTTCAAGTAAAGACTTCAAGAAGATGAAGACTTGTGTCTAGGTATAAATTTCTGTTTTTAGATAAAATGTAAAGGATAGAATAGTTGGTGGATTGCTCAAGTACATTTACACACACACTCTTGATAGTTTTGTTTTTACAAAAGATTTTCATTTTGGAAAATACATGTTTGGATTTTGGTTTTCATGTTTACATATCTTTTATCCAAAACTATGTTTAATGCTTAATGTCAAAAACATAGATATCTTATTTGAGTAGTGGATCATATCCATACACACTATGCTTTAATGAATTCAAAATATCTTGTTTTTGTATCATGAAGAAGTTTGGAAAACAAGTTTTAGAAAAATACAATTTTTCAATTGAGCTAATATTTCCATATTACAAAAATAGTCCAAATCTTTTATAACATGTCTTCATTTTGTGCAAGCATGTTTGTTTATCAAAGTATAACATCAAAACTATTTTTGTATATTTTTTAGTATTTTATGGGATTTTAAGTGAGCCAAAAAGACCAAGTTTTTAATCCCTAGTTCAGACCTGACCTGGCTTCAGCCGGTCGACCGACCCGGTCGACTGACGTGCACAGACGTGCACGCCAGTTCTACAGGATGGCCGGCCGGCCGACCCGGTCGACCGTCCAGAGAGCTCTGCTCTCTGGAAAGGCCCCGGACGGCCGGGCGGCCGACCGGACAGAGAGATTGCTCTCTGTATCCTGGCTCGGTCGACCGGCCGGTCGACCGATGGCTCAAACGGTCTGAAATATGACCGTTGGCCGGTCGGCCGGACGTCGACTGACAGGCCTGACAGACCCCAACGGCTAGTTTTTCTGAGCCTATAAATTTGGGGGTTTGGGCATTGTTTTTCAAAAAGAATTTAGGAGAGCTTTCAAGCCAGTTTTTCTTATCCTTTCAAAAGGTTTTCTCCACTAAATTGAGAGCTAATACTTCCAATCAAAAGGGGATTTTTATCAAGAGTGTTTAAAGAGATTCTTTGAGTTTTCCTCCACCATCTCTTTCCTTGTTTTCTTACACAAACACTTGAGCAATTCATAGACATACTCATCCTATAGGAGTGTTGTAGTGAGATTGTTTTAGGTGATCAAAGTGTTGTGATCACCAAAGATCTTTTCTTTGTTCTTTGAGGAGGCGGACAAGTGTGTTCGCGGTGGTTTAGAGTTCGTGTGTGAACTCTTGGTTTGAGGTGCGGCCTCGGCGAGCTAGTGAGCTTGCGTGTGTACGGGACTAGAGAGTCCGAGGGTTTGTAGGTGTTGCGGCACCGAGGAGTGATCCATTGGGATCAAGCATAGTGGAAATCCTTCGTGTGTCGAAGGCGGGGATGTAGAGCAAGTGTGCTCGAACCTCGAAACAAATCCCTTGTGTTTGCGATTGCTCACTCTCTCTCTCTATCTCCTTGTGTTTATATCTTGCATATTTATATTGTGTTCATTCTTTATATGCTTGATATTCATTGTGTGCTATATTGATATACTTGCTTGGGATTATTTGCTAACACTTGTATTCAACCAAGAGAGCCAACGCGGCGCCTCAACCCTTATCTAGGGGAATCTAGAGGAGTTTGTTCAGAGTCCTTCACGGGAATTCGGCAACACTCTTGTGTTATACGTGGTGTTTAGTGTAAGAGTTTAGTTTAGGTCATAATAGTTTTTAATTCCACATTATTTGTCATTAAGTGACCATTAGGTTAGCCATCACCTATTCACCCCCCTCTAGGTGAACTTACAATTGGTATCAGAGCTTGGTACTCTGATTTGGATCTTACAACTTAGAGTTAAAGATCCTCATTTTTAGGCTATTCACAATATTTTGCACACACACCATGGACTTCATGTCACCACCCACTTTTGACATTCTTAACATCCACATTTGGAAGGTTAAGATGTCCTTGTACCTCAAGGCCTTAGGTTTTCATGTTTATCTTGCCACAACTAATGATGTATATTGTTTAAATGGTAAGAATATTGAGGCTAATACAAAAGCCCTACATGCTTTAAGATCTACCCTAAATGATGTTTATTTATCTAGGGTTGCTAATCTTGATTTGGCTTTTGTAGTTTGGAACACCCTCCTCTCCCTTGGCAAAAATGATCAATACTATGCGGGAAGTGACTCGGATGTTGGAAGCGACATCTCCAACAAGTGCTATATGGTCCAAGGGGATAACCCCCTTGAGGTAAACACCGAATCCGAGTTAGATGATGAAGACATGTCATATGATGAGCTCACTTCTTTTGTCAACTATTGCTTGAGAAATATGACATGATTAAGAAAGATAATAAAAATTTGAAAATAAATTTGATTGCATGCATATAGAAAATAATTCATTTAGAACTAAGATTGCATGCTTAGAAAAAGAAAATAATGTTTTGAAAAATGAAAATGTTTCCCTTATGTCTAAATTAAATGATTTGTGTGAAGGGAACACTATTTTGAAGGATAAAATTGATTTGGTGAAAAAACAAAGAGAAGTTATTTTTCAAGAAAATAAATCTTTGAAAAGAAAGTTTTTGAAAATGAAAAAGATTTTGTTTCTAAAAAGAAAAAGAAAAATGATTCTTTATCTCATCATGCTTTACATGCCACCACTAATGAGATTAAAGATTTGAAAAATAAAATGGTTTGTTTGAGTTCAACTTTGAACTCTTGTGCATTTAACCATACTAGGTTGGAGTCAATGTTTTCAAAGAAACAAACTTCACACATTCATGCACAACATCATCATGCATATGCTTATGTTGCACGTCATGATCACACTCCTACACATAAGCATCCTAAGGTGTACACATTGTGGCCGCAAAGGCCATTTAGTAAAATTTTGTTATGACAAGTTGCATCATTTAAATTTTGCTAATAATAAAATTTTTTGGGTTCCTTACAAGACTAACCCCAAAGGACCCAAGAAAATATAGGTACCAAAATCCCCACCTTGTGTATTTGATGTAGGTGAGGGCTCTCACAAAACGTGAGAGATTTGGTGCTTGATGGTGGGTGCACTTGAACTAAAAGGACACATATTTGGAGCACCGCTATCAAGGAGGTTTTGGTGGGAAAGACCACCATGCTTGAAGCTTTGAAGTTGGTAACAATCTCTAAACTCCTACTTTTTATGGACATGCTTTTTACATATATCATATTCATAGCATGTTCATGTTTTGTGTTCTTATGTGCTTCATGTGGTAAAAACATGCTTAGATGTAGTTTTTATCAAAACTTGTGTATATACATGTTCAAGTAGTGAGAATATTTGATTTATATATGTTTGCACTTCATTGCTCATTTATACTCACTATATGCACATGTATAGCCTAGTTTTGATGATTCTCTTATTTATACATGCTTTGCCAATTTTTATGCTTTACTTCATGTATATGTATTTTTAATTCAAATCTAATAAATATACATGTTTACCCGTGAGTCTCTTGCCTTCATGCAAATACATTTGATAGACTCTTTTATGTTTGGGATATGTATGTGTATTGTTAGTTTTGGATAAATCATACATATACCATGAAGATTAGTGTTTAATGAAAAATGATTTTTCATGTCTTTGTTTTGTTAAAAAAAATGTGACTTATGATCTTTTTAAGCTTAAATGACTATTTTCATAAAAATGCTATTTACATGATCTTTTAACGCTCACATCTTCATTTATTAATTCATGACTTAGTTTCATGATCATTTTGAGTTTTATAGACCATGAGTGATTAAATCTTTATGTATTTAGTTATGCTTTATGAAAAACATATGATTTATTGTATTTTGAAGGATCTTTAACTAGTTTTTCAAAAATCAATGTATACTAGTTATTTATTCTTCAAATTAGTAGTTTATGACTTATACACATGATCCTATTATTGCTTCAATTGGTATCATTGAATTATTTCAATTGGTATCAATTTGACTCTATTTTTGTATACTCATTTTTTATTTTCTATGTATGTATGCTCTAATTTTCAATTGTTATTATCCATTCTCATACATATATATGATGTTCATGTGCTTACTTTACATTTGGTATACATCTTTAAAGCACAATGTTTATGCTAAGCTTACTTCAAACTTTTTAAGCTTATGCATTATGTTTTAAAATTGGTATCAAAAATTAAAAAAAAATCATGTTTATTTGATATCTCAAGATTTGTTTTATAAGAAAAATTCAAAATTTTTGATTTGTATTGCCTATATGCAAGGAGAGCTTAACATCTCTTCTACATATAGATTCATGTTGAGTGTATTGTATATTGAGGAGCTTGACAACTCTTCTTTATGTGGTACACGTGTGTAGGGGGAGCTTCACATCTCCTCTTATGCATTGCATATTTTACGTTATGTGAATTAGGGCTTGTCATCCCTCTTTCATGTAATGTATATGTGTAGGGAAGTTAACTTAGCGTCTTCCTCTTCATGAATGTATATCGCATATAACCCTTATTGATCGATTTGTTTTACCCCTTCTTTGGTTCTTTGTTTCGGACAAAAAGGGGGAGAAAAATTTATTTTGTTTTTACTTCAACCCCTTTGTTGATGATTGACAAAAAGGGGGAGAAGAATTTGAGATTTATATGCATGTTAGTAGAATTTATGTTTTATGCATATATGTTTTGTTTTGTAAATAGGAGAAAAAGATTTGATTTGTTTTATCTCCATACATTTGCATACATGTTTATGAGCATTCATTGCGTATTTATATTGTTTATTTCTATGCATGAGTTAAGGGGGAGCTTCTTTGAAGCTTTACTTTAATCCATGCATATATAACTTCATGAGTTTTGTCATCATCAAAAAGGGGGAGATTGTTGGCCCAAAGGCCCATCACTCTAGTTTTGATGATGATCAACTCATGAAGTTATAGTACTAATGATCTTGTGTTTAATTAGTGTCAGATTTATGATCAAGATCTTAGTAGGTGTGGAGCTTCAACATAGGACTTAAAGTCAAGTTTTAGAGCTAGCACCGGTTGATTCACGAGCCTATGCATCAAGACCACATCAAGAGTTGAGCTCGTTGGATCGTGTTTGGACCAAGTCTAGAAGATGAGAAGTGATTGGTTGCTAATGTTGCATATTTAATGTCACATTTCCATACTTATTTTAGAATAAAAGCCTACATTGTCCTAATTATTTGTTTAATTTATTTGCAGGCCCAATCCTTAAGGAGATGAAGAGAAATGAGCCCAAAAGCCCACCAGAATTCTGAATTAAATTAGAGTTAATTCGTACACATAAAATCAGGGCAAAAATCAAGAGGTTGAAACCGGTTGAGAAGAATCCTCTCAGAATCAATCGGTTAAAGCCAAGAATCTAAGGCCATTTCGTCAGAATCCGGAGCTCAAACGACAAAACCAACAAAGGATAAAACCAGAAGAAACCCCCGGGGAGACCCACCAACAGGGTGTGGCCACCTGGCCACACCCTGGCCGCGGAAACGCGGCTTGGGCCGCGTTTCCGCGGCAATCTTGGGAGTTAGGGGAAGCGTGAACTCCCCCGACCTCCCCGGGATTCTGGTTGTTGGGTTTATGCCTATAAAAGGCCATTATCTGCGCTGAAAAGTGGACGTCAATGCAGAATTAGGATTTTAGACTAGTTTTCTATTTCTTAGTTTAGGTTTTTGTTTTTCCTTTTATGTAATTGTAATTTTCATTTATGTAATTCAGAAGAGATCGACTTTCATCGAAGAACAAGAATGAAGCTTGAGCTATAGTGACAATGGTGTAAAGTTTTCTTTCTTTTCTTTGATTGTTATGAAATCGAATCGAGGTTTTTTATGTGTATGTACTTCTATTTAGTCTTCTTCTTCTTCTTCTTTTCTATTTTACTTTTCTTTTCGTACAATCGTCTTCCAAGTGAGTCTAAAAGCATCGAAAGAGCCTTGCCATTGCGAGTGCCACCGATAGCTCATGACGATGGAATAGAGTCTCTCTCTGTATCATTTCATTCTTGAAGTAGTCTTGATGATATAATGTGGACGAAAACCAATACTCAAATCTTATGGGCTATGCGCTGAATGCCTCCACTTCAAGGTAAAATCATCGCTGAAGACTCAAGGTAAGCTTTTGACGAAAAGAAGGTAAGCAATTGTTTTTATTTCTTTTCTTTCATTTCTGTAAATTAAATCACAAACATCACTTCTTCCAAATCGTTTTCATTCTTCTTTCCACTTCATTGTACATAGTCGCTTTTATTGTTTTCTGATTTTCCACCTTCTTCATCTTTCATTCTCTTCTAACATAACATGATTCTTTCACTTTTTCTTAACTTAAAAACAGAGAAGAACCTTCGCTTTTATTCTTAACGATTTCAATAAAGAACCGTAAAGCTTCCATCGCAAACCCTCTTTGTGGATCACGACCCGCATAGCCACTTGCTATAGCGAAAGAATTGAGCACTTGCATATATTTGTTTTAAGTTCTTTAATCTCGTATTTTTTGTGCAGGTTTAGCATCAATCAATTTTTGGCGCCGTTTCCGGGGAGGGTAAAATGGTTTTATTGAAATCTGAATTTTTATTGCAAATTTTTTTGAACTAAACGAATTTTCTTCTCTGTTGCAGGTTACAGGGCAAGCAAAGCAGGAAAATAAGTTTGCAGTGACATACAAGTGGTATTGGGCCTCTGCTTTAGAAAGCAGAGACCCATTGCCCTCTGAATTGCCGCGTTTCCACGGCAAAAGCCGCGGATCCGCGGCAATAAAGAGTTGACTACTAACAAGTTTTTGCAGGGCTGCTAGCTTTGCAAATTCTAGTTTGCTGCAATTATATATTTCTTATATGCCATCACAAAAACCTGCTAATAATCAACAGTAAAAAGTTTGTTGCAAAAGTTAAAAAAAATTGATTAGACGTTTGCATTTTAGGCACGTGTCTTTTCAATTCATTTACCTTTACTGTTGAAGAGTGCTGGAGCAAGGTATGTTTGCATTGCATCTAGAATAGGACTATCTCTTGGTTGATTATATCGCTTAGAGTGCATCTTATTTGTCTTGTACACTTGCACAAAAACTGATCTTAAGGGCACCACCCAATAATAAGATAAGGTGGGGATTTAATCACCCTTCCTTAGCCCAAAAATCAGAATCCAAGCACTCACTAACCCATGCCTAACTTAAAATGAGTAGACGTTGGCCCTAGGGACATCTCGGACTCAATTAGGAGATTATCCTAAGGGGGAAAGGTGTTGGAACTTGACTCTTGCCAAATCAGTGTCTAGGAAAGGGATTAAGGGCCGAAAGCCCGAAGGTTGGTGGTTATTTAATTAAGGAACGTCTTTTGACGGAAAACCTCCCACCAATCTTGCCCTGACCTAGCTGATTAGCTTGTGGTCAAAGTCTACATTAAACCTCCCACGGACAGTCTAACCAGTTAGGAGTCGTCTAGGTCTAGGTCTACCCTAACTTAGATTAGCATTTTTTCTTTCTTGTTTGTTTATTTGTTTGCTTATCTTTCTTTTTTGTGTGTATTCTATTGTGTGATATGGCTTATAATAATAATTCTTTTAACTTTAATAATCCATATTACACACCAAGTTCATTTTCGGATATTACCAACCCGGCATATCATGACTTTGACCAACTTAGTGTGCCGGATTGGTCTTATCCGAATCAATATGACCCATACCCCCCATCTAATAACTATAATTTCCATAATGATTTCAACTCTTCACCGAGTCAGTGGGGATTCACCTCCCCCGAGCATAATTTCCAACCACCTTGCTCTCCTTCTCCACCCAGTCCACATTATGTTCAAGATTCATACTCAGTTCCACCCATCCAAAATAGGAAACCATCAATTATGGAAATGAGTATGTGTGAGTCCAAACACAAATCCCAAAATCTGATGGACTCACAATTTCACTACCACTTCCAAGATAATTCTTCATCTTTTCATCAAAACAATGAACCTATCAACTATGAAAAGATGCTTGAAGCCATGACTCAGGCTCAAAACACTCGTAATCGTGACATAGATATGATGGTTGAATCTCTACGTTCCCACCATCCTGATGTCACTAACTATTCTGTTAGAGCCGAAGAGTCATGTAGTTTTGAAAATCAAGATTCCATTTCAGAACAACCATGTGAACTTATCCAAACTCCAAGTGATATTGATAGTTTGGCTAGTTTTTCTTTTCCTGAAATAGAACTTGAAAATGATTATGATCCTGAACCCCAACTTAGTGATTCAATTCTATTTCCTGATTCGATTATGACTCCGGTATCTTCACCTGACTTCAATCTTTTCCCGGAGTTAACATTGGATCTGTACCAATTCATAAAGAAATTGAATCACCCATCTTTGAGGATCAAGTTGAACTTGACCAACTTTACAATTTTGAAAATCCCATGGATAAATTGGCAAGTTCTCCATTTTTTGATATTGAACTCCATGAGATATGTGACCTAGATTCTCACATATGTGATCCAGTTCAACTTTCTGAATCAATATTGACTCCTGTTTTATTACCAAACTTGAATAATATTCTAGAGTCAGTTTTGATTCCCCCACCTATCATTCCTGAACTGGAATCACCCATATTAGGTCACATTCCATTGTTGGAAAATACATATGGACTTGAGTTTCAACTTCTTGACTTGGACCCAATTTCTGAACCTATTTCGACTCCTGAACCTTTACTTGACTTAAGTCACCTTCCTGAGTCGGTATTAGTTCCTGTCCTTCGTGAGTCCAAGTCAACTGTTCTATCATTTCATACTCCATTCTGGGACGAGGTGGTTGATAAATTTGACTCCGAAATTAGTAATGGAATATGGAAATTAGATGGGGTCAAATATTTAATAAAAATCCTTCATGGATATATCTTTTTAATGGGTTATATTAAAGATAGTGCTGGTGGGTTCCTCCGAGACCCAAGAAAAGTTGATTGGGCCGCGTTTCGTGGACCAATCAGACCACCACCGGAACCACCACCTTAAGGTAACCTTTTCCTTCCCTTTCGTCTTTTTCATGCATCTATGCATTAATTCATACATTGAGGACAATGCATGAGATAGGTGTGGGGGAGGGTCTAACATAACTTTTCTTTTTCTTAAAAAAAAAATTAACATTTTTCTTTACTTTTAAAAACTTTTTGAAAAATAGAAACAATATTTTGACTTATGTTTGTAAGAAATTAAGTTAATTTTAAGGAATAGGAAAATCCAAATTAGGATTTCTTATACTTAGTCAAAATAAGATTATTTGTTTGATTTTTAGAGTTAGGAAGATAATTTGTCAAAGTAATTTGATCTTAAACTTTACCTTGATGAAATATGCACACTTCATACACTTACACACTTAGGGTTCAAAAACAAAGATTCTTATGCCTTATAAAAATATATATATATATATATATAAACAAATCTAATTATTGATTAGCTAGGTGCTTTGGCCTAAGAAAACCTTAGTATTTATGCAAAAGATAATTAGATGAGTTTGAAAAAAAAGAAAACAAATCTAATTATTGATTAGCTAGGTGCTTTGGCCTAAGCAAGCCTTAGTATTTATGCGAAAGATGATTAGACAAGTTTGAAAAGGAAAATCGTCTGATTAAGCTGGGTATTTGTGCCTAATAAAGCATAAGTATTCACGCCTAAAAGAGGTTCATATAATAAAATCCTTAGTTTTGTGGCCTTATTTGCTCGAGTCCTTAAGTCCTAGGGGTGTCTTCTCACCTGATGCCCTAAGACCGTCTGGTTTGGGAGTCATCGATTAAAGGCTCGTTACATGGGCAGATTAGAAAGCCTAATAAAACTAAGGAATAATACCACAAAAAAAAAGAGTATATATATAAAAAAATAAATAAGGCATAAGAGTTAGAGTTAATGAACCCTAAGTCAAAATTTTCACAGTCACAAGGTGCATATGACTTAGGGTAAAGTAATAGACTAGATGAGAAGTACAATTTGACTCCTTACTTTGATTGATAACAAATTTTTGAATAGAGACTAAGTTTAGGAATGAAAAATTCGGCTTTCATATAACTTATACATTTCTTAGATCTTACAATCATATTTCAAATATTTTTCTCTTTCAAAATGCTTTTCGAAAATACTAACTCTTTATTTTCCTTTCTTTATGGATTTTGTGGGTGTAATCCGCTGAAAGCCCTCACGAGACAACACTCGTCCTCTAGGGGAAACCTAGAGGTTTAACGGCTTGTTGCACATGCTCAGTGCAATCGCGTGACCTGCGAAAGTGGTCTAATAATCCTTAGTATAATTTAGTTGTTTTGCTCGAGGACGAGCAAAAGATAGGTATGGGGGTGTGATTGGTTGCTAATGTTGTATATTTAATGTCACATTTTCATACTTATTTTAGAATAAAAGCCTGCATTGTCCTAATTATTTGTTTAATTTATTTGCAGGCCCAATCCTTAAGGAGATGAAGAGAAATGAGCCCAAAAGCCCACCAGAGTTCTGAATTAAATCAGAGTTAATTCGTACACATAAAATCAGGACAAAAATCAAGAGGTTGAAACCGGTTGAGAAGAATCCTCTCAGAATCGATCGGTTAAAGCCAAGAATCCAAGGCCATTTCGTCAGAATCCGGAGCTCAAACGACAAAACCAACAAAGGATAAAGCCAGAAGAAACCCCCGGGGAGACCCACCAACAGGGTGTGGCCACCTGGCCACACCCTGGCCGCGGAAACGCGGCTTGGGCCGCGTTTTCGCGGCAATCTTGGGGAGTTAGGGGGAGCGTGAACTCCCCCGACCTCCCCGGGATTCTGGTTGTTGGGTTTATGCCTATAAAAGGCCATTATCTGCGCTGAAAAGTGGACGTCAATGCAGAATTAGGATTTTAGAATAGTTTTCCATTTCTTAGTTTAGGTTTTTGTTTTTTCTTTTTATGTAATTGTAATTTTCATTTATGTAATTCAGAGGAGATCGACTTTCATCGAAGAACAAGAATGAAGCTTGAGCTATAGTGACAATGGTGTAAGGTTTTCTTTCTTTTCTTTGATTGTTATGAAATCGAATCGAGGTTTTTTATGTGTATGTACTTCTATTTAGTCTTCTTCTTCTTCTTTTCTATTTTACTTTTCTTTTTCGTACAATCGTCTTCCAAGTGAGTCTAAAAGCATCGAAAGAGCCTTGCCATTGCGAGTGCCACCGATAGCTCATGACGATGGAATAGAGTCTCTCTCTGTATCATTTCATTCTTGAAGTAGTCTTGATGATGTAATGTGGACGAAAACCAATACTCAAATCTTATGGGCTATGCGCTGAATGCCTCCACTTCAAGGTAAAATCATCGCTGAAGACTCAAGGTAAGCTTTTGACGAAAAGAAGGTAAGCAATTGTTTTTATTTCTTTTCTTTCATTTCTGTAAATTAAATCACAAACACCACTTCTTCCAAATCGTTTTCATTCTTCTTTCCACTTCATTGTACATAGTCGCTTTTATTGTTTTCTGATTTTCCACCTTCTTCATCTTTCATTCTCTTCTAACATAACATGATTCTTTCACTTTTTCTTAACTTAAAAATAGAGAAGAACCTGCGCTTTTATTCTTAACGATTTCAATAAAGAACTGTAAAGCTTCCATCGCAAACCCTCCTTGTGGATCACGACCCGCATAGCCACTTGCTATAGCGGAAGAATTAAGCACTTGCACATATTTGTTTTAAGTTCTTTAATCTCGTATTTTTTGTGCAGGTTTAGCATCAATCAAGAAGGCTTCAAGTGAAGACTTCAAGAAGATGAAGACTTGTGTCTAGGTATAAGATTTTTGTTTTTAAATAAAATGTAAAGGATAGAATAGTTGGTGGATTGCTTAAGTACATTTACACACACACTCTTGATAGTTTTGTTTTTACAAAAGATTTTCATTTTGGAAAATACATGTTTGGATTTTGGTTTTCATGTTTACATATCTTTTATCCAAAACTATGTTTAATGCTTAATGTCAAAAACATAGATATCTTATTTGTGTAGTGGATCATATCCATACACACTATGCTTTAATGAATTCAAAATATCTGGTTTTTGTATCATGAAGAAGTTTGGAAAACAAGTTTTAGAAAAATACAAGTTTTCAATTGAGCCAATATTTCCATATTACAAAAATAGTCCAAATCTTTTATAACATGTCTTGATTTTGTGCAAGCATGTTTGTTTATCAAAGTATAACATCAAAACTAATTTTGTATATTTTTCAGTATTTTATGGGATTTTAAGTGAGCCAAAAAGACCAAGTTTTTAATCCCTAGTTCAGACCTGACCTGGCTTCAGCCGGCGTGCACAGACGTGCACGCCAGTTCTGCAGGATGGCCGGCCGACCGACCCGGTCGACCGTTCAGAGAGCTCTGCTCTCTGGAAAGGCCCGGACGGCCAGGCGGCCGACCGGACAGAGAGATTGCTCTCTGTATCCTGGCTCGGTCGACCGGCCGGTCGACCGATGGCTCAAACGGTCTGAAATATGACCGTTGGCTGGTCGGCCGGACGGTCGACCGACAGGCCTGACAGACCCCAACGGCTAGTTTTTCTGAGCCTATAAATTTGGGAGTTTGGGCATTGTTTTTCAAAAAGATTTTAGGAGAGCTTTCAAGCCAGTTTTTCTTATCCTTTCAAAAGGTTTTCTCCACTAAATTGAGAGCTAATACTTCCAATCAAAAGGGAGTTTTATCAAGAGTGTTTAAAGAGATTCTTTGAGTTTTCCTCCACTATCTCTTTCCTTATTTTCTCACACAAACACTTGAACAATTCATAGATATACTCATCCTATAGGAGTGTTGTAGTGAGATTGTTTTAGGTGATCAAAGTTTTGTGATCACCAAAGATCTTTTCTTTGTTCTTTGAGGAGGCGGACAAGTGTATTCGCGGTGGTTTAGAGTTCGTGTGTGAACTCTTGGTTTGAGGTGCGGCCTCGGCGAGCTAGTGAGCTTGCGGTGTGTACGGGACTAGAGAGTCCGAGGGTTTGTAGGTGTTGCGGCACCGAGGAGTGATCCATTGGGATCAGCATAGTGGAAATCCTTCGTGTGTCGAAGGCGGGGATGTAGAGCAAGTGTGCTCGAACCTTGAAACAAATCCCTTATGTTTACGATTGCTCACTCTCTCTCTCTCTATCTCCTTGTGTTTATATCTTGCATATTTAAATGTGTTCATTCCTTATATGCTTGATATTCATTGTGTGCTATATTGATATACTTGCTTGGGATTGTTTGCTAACACTTGTATTCAACCAAGAGAGCCAACGCGGCACCTCAACCCTTATCTAGGGGAATCTAGAGGAGTTTGTTCAGAGCCCTTCACGGGGAATTCAACAACACTCTTGTGTTATACGTGGTGTTTAGTGTAAGAGTTTAGTTTATGTCATAATAGTTTTTAATTCCGCATTATTTGTCATTAAGTGACCATTAGGTTAGCCATCACCTATTCACCCCCCCTCTAGGTGAACTTACAATGTCTTCTTCGGAAAGCACAATAGCAGAGGCATTGGAGGTAAGAGGCAGAAGTTCCAATAGAAAGGGAAGAGACGATCAGGGGAGATCAAAGTCCGGATTAGGCTTCAGAAATCTGAAGAAGAATCAGTGTGCCTTGTGTAAGGAACTAGGACACTGGAAAGCTGAATGCCGGAAGGCCAAAGGTAAGAAGGTGGAGTCTAAGACTGAGGCAAATCTTACAAAGGTGGTCAGTACTCAAAGCAGTACCTCACAGGCAGATGGATCAACTCGAACTCATCGGTATTCTCTTTCTCTGTTACTATCCCTACTGTTTGTAACTCAGATAATGTTGAGTGGATCTTAGATAGCAGAGCCACCTATCATATGTGCCCGAACAGGGCCTGGTTTTCTAGCTTTGAGAAGCTAGATGGATGTTACACGGTCATGGGTGATAATCATCCGTGTAATATAGAAGGGATGGGTACAGTCCGTATCAAGATGGATGATGGGATAGTACGAGAATTGAAGGAGGTCAAGGTATGTACCTTAACTCAAAAGGAATCTTATCTCTATTGGTGCTTTGGAAGCATTGGGTCTGATGATATCTGTTCGAGATGGTGTTCTCAAGATGATCAAAGGCTCGATGGTGATGATGAAGGGCGTCCGTTGGGATAATCTCTACTACTTGAAGGGTAGTACGGTTATAGGTCAGGTGGAGACTTCTAATTCTTCAGATGATAGTTGCAAGAAGGTCTGGCAGGTAAAGGTCGGACATGGAGATGAAAGGTCTTTGCAAGCTCCTGCAAAGAAGGGATCGTTGGAAGGTGCTGCTACCTGCAACTTGGAAGGTGAACACAGCATTCTAGACAAGAAGAAGGTGAAATTCAGCATCAGTACTCACCGCTCAGAAGGTCTTCTTGATTGTGTTCACGTAAGCGTTTGAGGACCTGCTAAGACTGTATCACTTAGAGGTCACATATACTTTGTCTCTTTTGTTGATAGTTTATCTAGGAATTGTTGGATATATCCCATGAGACAAAGGAGTGAAGCCCTAGATATGTTGGTGAAGTGGAGAGGAAGAATGGAGAAGCAGATAGGTAGGAAGATCAAGGAGCTACAGTTTGGTAATGTTGAAAGAGACATATACCAATTCCTACGATTTGGCCAGAACAATGGTATTTGTACTCACTTCACAAAAGGTATAAATGGGTTGACTAAGGAAGTAAACCGTTCCTTACTGGAGAAGGTTCGGTGGTTGTTGTCTAACGCAAGATTAGACAAATCATTTAGGCTGAGGCGATTATGTATGCTAGCCATCTCATGAATAGATCGACTGCGATAGGAGGTAAAGCTCCATTAGAAATTTGTTCTGAGAAAGCTACTCAAGATCATGATTTGCTGCGAGAATTTGAAAGTCCGACCTTTTTAGTGCCAAAGATGGTAAGGTGAATCCGCGAGCAAAGAGGTTTGTGTTTTTGGGTATCAAAAAGAATGGCTACAGGTTGTGGGACCCCGAAAATAAGAAGATCGTGTTGAGTAGGCATGTCACATTTGTTGACACTTAAAAAAGACAAGATTCTTATTGGTCCGAACAATGTCTAAACTTGTTGACATTTACAAAAGACAAGTGACAGACGAGCTGAAGACCAGTTTTCACCCATCTCCGAGGGACAAGGAAGCAACTTGGACTCCACTGATCCAGCAAGCAGACAGTGAACCCGGATTGTTTCTGAACGCCAAAACCGCGCCTCTCTCGCGAAGAAAAAGGCAAGATGCCTATCTGCCCCAACAATGCTGCCAACCATGAAGTTACGACGGCAATCATACCGTCGCCCAGTTCAACAGCAGCAACGCCTTGCGCCAGCCTTGTTCCCATGAGCGAAGCTACTGTACCACACGTACGCGCATGGTTCGTGACCGCGAAGCTAGAGCCAAAGTACCATCTAAGGCTAATTGCCTTCGCAGCAGCATAGCGGGTAAAGCACCACAGCGTGCTCCGCCCTCCGGTTCGTCAAGCGCTAAGCTCGCGCTTTGTGACGAAGCGGAGACTGAAGCACTATTCAGTGCTAATCCCTTCTGCAGGGATAAAAGGAGCAGGACATCGTCCTATGTGCGACCCAAAAGAGCCTTTGCGCTCGATTGTAGAGACCCAACCGGGTCTGATTTCAGGAAATTGTTGACAAATAAACAAACCTGTTCCCCCTGTTGTCAACAAGTGGGATGTCAGCTGGTGACAGTCCACTCGGTCCATTGCCGGCTGGGACCAATCCCCACCACTCCTCATTGCCGGCGATCAGTTTTTGATCGACTGTCCGTACATCTCCCTATGAAGTATCGCAAAAGGAGCATCTCACGAGATCCGGCCTCCGCATCCGTCAACATGACCGGAAGAGGACGAGAGTTACGCAGGGGAGGTCAACCATCTGACGACACCCCCTACAGCTCCCCAGAGCCAGATTACAGCCCAGGCTTAGGCGAAGTCTTGGTGCATGGAGAAGGTATTTTTCGAAACACCAGATCTAGGGTAGCGATACCCTACAGTTATGAACAGCCTTCCTCCTCAACGGCCCTAGCCTCGCCAGAGCCTAGGAAATCACTACAACCATCGGATGAAGAAGATGAAGACAGTGGGTACGCCTCTTCAGCGACAGTTAGCTCAGTTCGAACAGATAGAGTATCAGTCAATATGGCTGATAGTGCTAACGACGACCTTCGTCGACATTTGGAAGCTCAGGAGCAAACTTCCAAGACTCAGCAAGAGGCTCTGGACAACATTCAACAGATGCTTGCTCGACTCCTCAGCAATCGGAATGACAATGATGCCGAGAGCAATCACGATGAGGAGGAACATTTCAGCAATGTGCAGCCAAAGACGGAGAAATCCAAAAAGGGTTCTTCCTTAGACGTCGAAGTCCTTAAAGGCCTCCAAGCTCAAATAGCATCCCTAGTTCAGAGGGATGAATTAAAGAAGGTAAGAGCAGTCCGTCCTTACCCATTGGAGTGGGATTCGGTGCCATATCCACCGAAGTTTAAACCACCAACGTTGCATACCTATGATGGAAAGAGCTTGCCAAATCAGCACATCTACTACTTCCGGTCTCAGACTGGTAATGTTATAAGCAACGACGCCATCATGGCTAGGCTGTTCATTGGCACCTTAAAGGGAGTGGCATTTGACTGGTTCCGAAGTCTCCCTCCGGGCTCTATCAATTCCTGGATCGACCTAGAAACCCGGTTCCTCTCTCATTTTTATGAGGACGATACTGAGGTAACCATGGACAAGCTCCTCTCCACCGTGCAGAAGAAGGGCAAATCTGTCCGTGACTATATTGAGCGGTTCAAAAATTTGTCTTTGATGTGCCCAGCAGGGATGCCATTACCCATGCTCTTACAGACATGCAGGCACAACTTCTTAGACCAAGTGGAAGTTCGCATGGGGGCTGTCAAGGCCCACACTTGGAAAGAATTGGTCGAACAAGCTGAGATAGCTGAAAAGTCGGCTAAAAAGTTCGAACCATCCACCCCTAGAGGCAAATGGGGTATGAACAGTAAAGGACGTAGTGACCTACCGCAGTCTTCTCAAGCCAAAGGGAAAGAGACTATGTCTGTAGAATTGACGGGGACGTGCAGTCGAAGGCAAGAAAAGCGGCTTCAACAATCAGGAGCCTAAGTTTCCTCCAAAACAGTACTCCTTCAAAGACGATCAGGTGGTCACTGTTGGCCCAAAGGCCATTTAGCCCTATATCTTGTTGGATATTTTGATGATAACAAACCATATTTAGTTATGTATTTAACAATTTTGTTTAAAAGTATTTCAGGTTAAACAGGTTGATTTGACGGCTCCGATATCAAGACTCACAAGTTTGGACGCCGCTTAAGATGTGCATTCCCAAGCTAAGCACATTAGGAAGCTTCGGGATCAAGACATGAAGAAAAGACCAAGTCAAGATCAAGACAATGAAAAAGTCTAAGATTTGTAATTTTTCTTTTCTTTTAGAATCTTTGTCAAAACCTAGATGTTAGAAGTAGAATTATGGGATTGTCACTCACACACACACTTTAGTTTGATTTATGGCTTCAAAAACAATTTCGATTTCCTACTTAGTTTATAGGTAACATGTTTGGAAATTTGTTTTTAGAAACTTTAAGTTTTTGGAAAAACCAACTTTTAGAAAAACAAGTTTTTATCAAGAGAAACTTTATCAAAATGTTTTAACATGTTAGGGTAGTGACATATGGTCATACTCCTATTTTTACAAAGTCTAAAACCCCAAACCACAAGACCAAAACCAAAAACCCAAGTTCTAGTTCTGATTTTTCAGAACTGACAGGAGCCGGTCGACCGTCCAGGTCGACCGACGTACACGCTGTGCATGTGTGTACGTCGGCCGACCGCTCCGGTCGACCGGGGCACTTACAGTGCTCTCTGTTTGTTCGGGTCGACCGGGGCGGTCGACCGTTGTCCCCCAACAGTCAGAAATTTGACCGTTGGCGGTCGACCGGCCCAGTCGACCGGCAGCTGTCAGAAAGTCTGACAGATTCCAATAGCTATATTTTTCTGACAGATTTTGTTGGGATCTCACCCCAACGAATCTCTCTTACTGTTTTACCCAGTTTTTCAACCCCTATAAATAGTGGGTCACTTCAACATGATAAGACAACAATTCCAAAACAATTTTACAAGAGATTTTCATAAGAATTTCAAGTGTTCATTTTAGAAAAGATTTTCAAAGCCAAAATTTCCATACACCCATTTGAAGCCTATTCCTCTACTTCTCTCTAGATTTTGCACTACACAATCTCAAATTTCTGCATCTACATATTGGTTATAGGATTGTGCAAGTGAGCTATTTTGTGATCAAGTGTGATCATTTTCTTCTTGAGCGAAGTTGTAGAGGCATCGGCCTCAAGCGAGCTAGTGTGCTCCGGGTGGTGTTGCGGCATCACAAGTGATCGGACAAGTGTGTCCTTGTATTGAAGATCCGGTGGGATCGACAATAGTGGAAATCCTTCAAGTGTGAAGGCGGGGACGTAGAGCGTGGCTCGAACCTCGGAAACATATACTTGTGTTTGCGTTTGCTCGAATTTCTCTAAACTCAAACTCCTTTATTTCTTGCAATACTATTGTGTCTATTTATCCTTTAATTTGTGCAATTTGTTAGTAGAATTTTTAATTCCGCATTGTTGTCATATTTCATATAGCCATCACCTATTCACCCCCCTCTAGGTGATTTCAGTCACGATATTCCATCTGCTCCACAAAGGGAATAAATGAAGCTGCCAGATGCTCGGCGTCCCAATGAGATAGGGCGCACGAACGACCCCAAATACTGCCTCTACCACAGGATGATCCACCATCCTACCGACAAGTGTTATGTCCCCAAAGATAGAATTCAAGCCTTAGTCGACGCCGGAGTCCTGACACTAAAGTCAGAACAGAAGAAAGTCACTGCCAATATGGTGACCCTCGAGTTCGGCAAAACTCCAAAGGTTACAGTTCCTGACGGGACTTATTCAGTCCCTGCGCCACGGTTGGAAGTCAAGCATTCTCCAACTACAGTTCAAGATAATAGGGGTCTTGTTCCCTTGACATTGGAGACAGGGGAAGTCATGTGGATACACCCAGACCTCGTCCAAGACGTGCAGTGGGATTCAAAGAAGCCCAAGTCAAAGGGCAAATCTTGCAATGTCATCTCCATCCTGCCAGACGACGGCAATCTTACGTCAGCTTCCCTCAGTGATTCAGAAGGAGAAAAGCATGCTTGCACAACACAGGTCGATGTACCTCAGCCGACGGGTACTTGATCCGGAAAATCGTACTTGAGGCAGTATGAAAAGTCTACTGACGAGATACAACAGCAAACAACGTCAGTACGAGTACCAGCATCCGCTTCGATTCCAACCAAGGGAAAAGAGAAGCCTAAAGAGGTCCGATTCGACCAAATCCTGAAGAAGCCTTCAGGACTAGGGCTTGACATGCCCTTTTGTTTTGACATATTGGCCCAGCTGGCTAATATCCCAGCTCGTATTACAATTCACGAGCTCCTTCGTCTTTCAAAAGAGACAAGAGAAGCACTCAGGGATGCGCTAGCCAATTCAGAATCCTTTCTGACATGCATGCCAGAGGTCCCTAATGAAGACGTTCAGTCTCCTTGCCCAGAATGTCATCACATACAATCAAAGGTGCCCGCCATTACATTCACGGTGGAAGATATGCTTCTCAAAGATAACAAGCACGATCGACCTCTGTACTACACCGGATATATCGGTTCAACGTGCATTGAAAGAATACAAGTCGATCCGGGGTCCGCACTCAGCATCATCCCCAAAAGGCTTCTCTACTTTCTTGGCATACCGCTGTATAGGTTGTCCGCAACCACCACTACAATATACGGTTTCAATGCCGGGAGCAGTCACCCACTTGGGAAAATCCGGCTCCGTTGCAGAATCGGGAGCCTGAAGTCAGAAGTGACATGCTATGTCATTGACGCCGACACGTCATATAACCTGCTGCTAGGATGACCATGGATCCATGCCAACTGGATCGTTCCTTCTACTCTGCTCCAATGCTTCAAATATGTTGAAGATGACGCGACAGTACGAACTGTCTTTGCTGAGAAGCAGTCATTCAAAGGGATGGAAAATTACTTCACTGACGCTCTCCTGTATCAAGAGGCCGGTGGAACACCTGAAGAACCATTGCCAGACGATGATGAAAGTGGCAATGAGGCGGATTCAGAATCCGAAGCAGGCATGCCAGCTATTCTGATTGGTGAACCAATTATAGCATGTCTCAATAATCCCCAATGTAATACTCCTTCAGAGGATGAAGGTGAATGGGTAATTAATGATAATATTTCTTTTGATTATCCTGCGAGTGTTGGGCTATTTGAATCCATTACGGATAGCTCTCTGCACATGCCTTTACATAAGCCAAGTGCGTCCAGTACGCCCATGGAATCCGCAGAAGGAGCCGTTTTGGTGATCCCGCCATCCAAAGAAGGTCAGTTACCGATAATCTTCGGTAGAACCCAACCACGAAGACCCACGGCCACAGATTCGAGTTCTGACTCAGACACTCCACAATTCTTTCATTACGCGCAACCTGCGCGTCATATTATGAAAAAAATGGGATACGACCTAAAGCATAAAGAAGGCCTGAATTTTGGAAAAGGAAGGCGCGGTTTGATGCGAAACTTTGTGCCTAAAGGAAAGCCTGCAAATTACTATGATAGTACACGCAGGGGGTTGGGATACGTTACACCCACATCGCCAGCAACGGTTCAATGCAAAGACGACGAACCAATCCCATCACATTCAGCCTCATCCTCCGAGTGGGACTCAGATGTCAGTGTGGGATGATGTTCGAAAACCTCACCGTTTATATGACCTCAAGCAGTCAATTGGAGCCCGCAGAACCTGTTGATGAGGAACCATGGGCCCAGCAATTAAACCTCCAGTGGGAAAGGAGATTCGAACTGCGCGAGACACCTACTGAAGACAAGGTGATGCAGGTCAACTTGGGTAGTCAAGACTATCCTAAGCCCATCTTTATAAGTGAAAGCCTATCACTTACAAAGAAGGAAGAATTGATAATACTCGTAAAGGAGTATATAGACGTCTTCGCATGGAGCTATGAAGACATGCCTGGACTTGATCCGCAAGTCGCCATGCATCGTCTGAACATCAAGCCCGACGTCAAGCCAGTCAAGCAGCAACAACGTCGGTTTCGCCCAAATATCATGGAAGCTATTGAAGCCGAAGTTCACAAGCGCATTGCATGTGGCTTCATCCAGGAGGAACAACATCCAGATTGGGTAGCCAACATCGTCCCCGTCCTCAAGAAGAACGGAAAAATATGAATCTGCATCGACTACCTTGATCTCAATACGGCCTGTCCTAAAGATGAATTCCCGCTACCCATCACCGATGTCATGATCGACAACACATGTGGATTCGAAAGGATGTCTTTTATGGACGGCTTTTCAGGGTACAACCAGATTAAGATGTATCCCGACGACGAGAAGCATACTTCGTTCCGAACACCATTGGGGGTATACTGCTACACTGTAATGCCCTTCGGACTGAAGAACGCCGGAGCAACCTATCAGCGGGCAATGAGCACAATCTTCCACGATCATCTCCGAAAAACGGTAGAATGCTATGTCGATGACATTGCTGTCAAAAGCCGCAGCAAAGATGACCATCTTCATGACTTGAGAACGATGTTCGACATAATGTGGGCTCATCAGCTGAAAATGAATCCGACAAAATCCTTCTTGGGAGTGTCAAGTGGCAAGTTCCTTGGGTTTATTGTTACATCAAAAGGGATTCATCTTGACCCAGACAAAGTCAAAACCATTCAGAGCATGCATCCACCGAGGAATCTCAAAGAGCTTAGAGGCTTGCAAGGTAGACTGGCTTATATCAGAAGATTCATCGCAAATCTCTCAGGCCGCTGTCAACCGTTCTCCCGACTCATGAAAAAGGGTGCTTCCTTCGTATGGGATCAAGCTTGCCAGGAAGCTTATGAAGACATCAAGAGGTATCTCACAAAGCCTCCAGTCTTAGTGGCCCCCACATCAGGGAAACCATTTTTGCTTTATGCAAAAGCTATGGACTATTCTCTCGGTGCCCTCCTCGCTCAAAAGGACGACAATGGTCACGAGCAAGCCATTTATTATCTGAGCAGAACCCTCATAGGAGCAGAATCTCGCTACAATCCTATCGAGAAAGAGTGTTTAGCTCTCGTCTTTGCTGTTCAGAAGACGCGGCATTATTTGGTCGGCCAAACCATACATGTCATCTCCAGAGTGAACCCATTGCGTCTCCTTATGACAAAGCCAGGATCACTGAATTCAAGATTGGCTAAATGGGCACTTCTTTTGTCTCAATACGACATGATCTTTACCCTCAGAAGGCGGTTAAAGGTCAGGCCCTTGCAGAGTTCTTGGCTGCTCATCCAGTTTCGGAACATTCAAAACTTCACGAGGATATTCCAGATGAAGTCTTCAACTCCAATATAACCTCAGAGGAGGAAGTGTGGCAGATGTTCTTTGACGGAGCATCGCGAATGGGCCCTAAAGGTAAGATTATTGCCGGAGTGGGGTTGTGTTTATCTCCCCACAGAATCATGTCCTTCCCAGAGCAATTTCTCTGACAGAATCGTGCTCCAACAATGTAGCAGAATATAATGCCCTGCTCATTGGTCTTCAGCTTGCCCATGGAATGGGGGTACGCTACCTCGAAGCCTACGGCGATTCAAAACTGATTATCAATCAGGTTAAAGGCGAATACGAGGTCCGCCACGAAGACTTGGTGCGTTATTACCATACAGCCATTAAATTGGCTAACCTATTTGAAGGTTTCTACATCGGGCACGTGTCTCGATCTCATAATACCAAGGTGGACGCTCTTGCTGCTTTAGCAACAACACTAGCCTTGCCGGCCGACACCGAGTATCACCTCGCAGTCGCAACTCGACACCTTGTCTGCTCTAAGCATATGTTGAGAACCAGAGAGGCCTATAATATCTCAACGGATCTTGAGCCGAGAGATTGGCGATTTCCTCTCATCGACTATGCCTTACATGGTCTGCTGCCAGACGATCCTAAAGAAGCGGCATCTATCAGACGAAGGTCGCTCCGTTTCTATTACGATCCAACTCTGAAGACACTTTACCGTCGTTCATATGACGGTGTCCTCCTCCGTTGCCTTTTCAATTCAGAGGCACAGGAAGTGCTTAAAGAAGCACACGACGGCACTTGCGGAGCTCACCAACCAGGTCCAAAGCTTAAAGACAGGCTGCATAGGCTTGGATACTATTGGCCAACCATGATAGCCGATGCCATCCAATAGGCACGAAGGTGTAAAGCATGCCAGATTCATGCGGATTTCATACACCAGCCTTCGGAGTTACTCCACCCGACTGTTTCTTCATGGCCATTTGAAGCATGGGGAATCGACGTCGTAGGGCCAATTAGCCCCTCTTCGACAAGAGGTCACCGGTTTATCCTTACAATAACCGACTACTTTTCAAAATGGGCGGAGGTTATACCATTTGCTGAAGTCAAAACCTCTAATGTGGTAATTTCATCAAACACCATGTCATCCATCGATTTGGTATCCCCAGGTGGATCATCCATGACAACGGTCCCCAATTCATAAGCCAGGTATTCTATCGGTTCTGCGATAAATATCGAATTCAGAATGTGGCTTCAACTGCCTATAACCCTGCTGCTAATGGTTTGGCGGAAGCATTCAACAAAACAATCATCAAGCTACTCAAGAAGTTCGTCTCCTCGAATAAGCGAGATTGGGACGAAAAGCTTGGTGAGTGTCTTTGGGCCTACCGGACCACGGTTCGAACACCGACAGGCAATACACCTTTTTCCTTGGTATATGGGTGCGAAGCAGTCATCCCATTGGAAATTCAGATGCCGTCATTACGAGTTACTCTGACCACTAAGATCACATCAGAGGACAATGATCGGTTGCGTCTCCAAGAGCTCGAAGCCCTGGATGAGAAGCGGCTACAAGCTCAGCAACACATCAAGCTGTATCAAGCTCGAATTTCAAAAGCCCTCAATAAGAAGGTCAAACAGAGAATTTTCCAGAAAGGAGACCTGGTTTTAGCCGTCAGACGACCGATGATTATGACGCACAAAACCAAAGGCAAATTTCAGCCTAAATGGGAAGGACCGTTCGTAATAGAAATAGTCTATTCAAACGGAGCATACCGCTTTATGACTTCAGATGGCGACCTACTCATGATGCCGATCAATGGCAAGTTCTTAAAGAAGTATTATCCTTAATCAAGGGTCCTTCTCAAGATCAAGTTAATACTTCACCTCTGATCAAGATCTTCATGTCCAAAGTACATGCAAAGAGAGCCTTTCTCTTCCTTCAAGCGAGATCATACACCAGTAGGAACCTGGCCGTATACCGGTTGTCTCAAAGGAGAATCAAGGTTACACATACGTTAACCAGACGATCCAACATCCTTAACGATTAAGGACAGAGGAAAATGTTGGTCTTTAAGCCCAACATAAGTCCTCGACAACTCATCATGCTGAGGGGAATAGCATGGCTAGCCCAATTCAAACGGTAGTTGGTAAAGACATATCAAACCCGTTGACAGCTGAGGATTTGCTAAAAATCCTGAGGGACCAGTTCCCATTTGATTCCCTCTCTAAAATTACTTACTAATTCTCATCCATAGAATAGTAAGACCACATATACATTTCGTTGTTACGTTAACATTAAACCTATGACAGTGATTCCTTCGTTTCTCCCTATGAGGACGAGACCTCCAAATCACTTACCAATTCTCATCCATAGAATGGTAAGACCACATATACATTTCGCTGTTACGTTAACATTAAACCTATGACAGTGATTCCCTCGTTTCTCCCTGTGAGAACGAGAACTCCAAAATCACTTACCAATTCTCATCCATAGAATGGTAAGACCATATATACATTTCGCTGTTACGTTAACATTAAACCTATGACAGCGATTCCCTCGTTTCTCCCCGTGAAAACGAGACTTTTCCCAAACTCCATTACAATTTTGAGCCCTGTTGACATTTACAAAAGACAGGTCTCGATACTTATTGACATTTATAAAAGACAAGTATCACCAATCTTGAGCTTGGTGGCGTCTCAATCGGTTATGTCATTACGACCTCTGAACCAGTAGACAGTCAAGTCTCAATTTCGAGCTTGTTGACATTTATAAAAGACAAGTCTCAACCCCGAGCCTGTTGACATTTATAAAAGACAGGTCTCGATACTTGTTGACATTTACAAAAGACAAGTATCACCAACCTTGAGCTTGGTGGCGTCTCAATCGGTTATGTCATTGCAACCTCTGAACTAAAAGACAGCCAAGTCTCAATTTCGAGCTTGTTGACATTTACAAAAGACAAGTCTCAACCCCAAGCCTGTTGACATTTATAAAAGACAGGTCTCGATACTTGTTGACATTTACAAAAGACAAGTATCACCAACCTTGAGCTTGGTGGCGTCTCAATCGGTTATGTCATTGCGACCTCTGAACCAAAAGACAGCCAAGTCTCAATTTCGAGCTTGTTGACATTTACAAAAGACAAGTCTCAACCCTGAGCCCTGTTGACATTTACAAAAGACAGGTCTCGATGCTTATTGACATTTACAAAAGATAAGTATCACCAACCTTGATCTCGGTGGCGTCTCAATCGGTTATGTCATTGCGACCTCTGAACCAGCAGACAACCAAGTCTCAATTTCGAGCTTGTTGACATTTACAAAAGACAAGTCTCAACCTTGAGCCCTGTTGACATTTACAAAAGACAGGTCTCGATGCTTATTGACATTTACAAAAGATAAGAATCACCAACCTTGAGCTTGGTGGCGTCTCAATCGGTTATGTCATTGCGACCTCTGAACCAGCAGACAGCTAAGTCTCAACCTTGAGCCCTGTTGACATTTACAAAAGACAGGTCTCGATGCTTATTGACATTTACAAAAGATAAGTATCACCAACCTTGAGCTTGGTGGCGTCTCAATCGGTTATGTCATTGCGACTTCTGAACCAGCAGACAGCTAAGTCTCAACCTTGAGCCCTGTGGACATTTACAAAAGACAGGTCTCGATACTTGTTGACATTTACAAAAGACAAGTATCACCAACTTTGAAGCTCGGTGGCTCCTCAACCAGTTATGTCATCGCGACCTCTGAACTGACAGAATGCCATGTTTCAGCATTCAATCCAACAAAGGACTATTCTCTCAAATGGCACCAATACAATTTGGAACCGACAATTCAGAAAGTGGAACAATTTGAAGATTCGACAGCGAGTCAAAACAAAAATTATTATTTTCATTGATTCCAAAAGGAAGGGATACATGGAGATACATATATTGCGACCTACGGGCGTACATTATAAGATACAATCCGCTCTTTTAGGGAAGCCAGCCTCGCCCTCCTATCATTAGCAGCCCGGACAAGCGCCGCGACCTCAGCTCAACCTCATTAAAGTTCGTCGCCTGGGTCAAACGAGCTTCGACCTCAACCAAGGTTGCCCTCTGTGTAACTCCTGCCGTGAGAATTCGTCACTCTGGGCCTTAAGCTGCTCAAGCCGCGTAGTCTCTTCAAGACGCACTGGTTCAGCCCTGGATAAGAGAAGATTTGCCTTCCTGATCATCTCCTTGGCCTTTCCAATTTGTCTTCAGCGTCAAGAAGAGCACTGGTGGAGGCATCAATGGCATTCCCAACCTCTACTCTCCTTGTCTCCAAGGATTTCAAGTCAGAAGAAATAGCCTTAGCAACTTCTTGAGCAGCAAGACGGGCTTCATGCATCTGAGTTACAAGATGCGCAAGCTGCTCATCAACCGAAGACTCCAGGTCTGAGAGTCTAAGACGGCGCCATTCCTCTACGTCCCTCTCAAATTGATCTACCAGGAGTTCCAAGGCACTGGCCTGGTTATACCCTTCAAGGTCCCGAATACTTTCAATACTGCGGGAGAGGACCACCTTTAAAGTTGAGAATGACATAGTCGAACCTTTCAAGACCAGATCGATGGATCGCCCTAAGCCTTTATAAAATCTATCGACTATGTCACCTATAAAATCATTTTCAATCTCGGCCACTTCTGGTAGGCGGACAACCTCAGAAAAATCTACTAGCCTGGTTGACACTACTGTGGAAGGAACGGCGGGAACACCGCTGCAGCAGCATGACAAGTCGTCGATGAGCTCGGCGGAGTCCTCGTTGAAACAAGTACACTAGCCACCGTTTAGGTAGGACTAGTGATCATCTCCTGAACAGCAGGCTCAACCACCAGGGTTGGGGAAGTAGGGCTTGTAATCACCCTCAGCTCTGCACGTGCCACAACTGACGGCGCCTCACTCATTGATATAGCTGGGAGTGAGGACACCTCCGGGACTACCACCCCTTCAACCTCTGTTCCTTCGGCTAGCATAGGCCGATAAGGGGGCAGGTCACCATACAGCGCGTCCAACACAGCAGCCTCCGCCGCGGTCGAAGTGCTTATATCACCCCTGGACTCCTCAGGAAGATCAACTAGTTCCCTTGAAGTTAACGCACCCTGAGGCGGAACAACTGCAACAAAATTGTGTTTAGGCAAGACACAACAGGCAGTAGAAGCCAAAAGGTCAGAACAATACCAAAAGACGATGTCGCCTCAAACATCTCGGCAGCCGCATCAGTCTCCACGGGCTCCATTGGAAAGTCCTTTGCGGAGTCAACACGAATGGCCGGCCCGCTTTTGCTTGCCGAGTCTCCCGTAGACCATCCAACAGAGCTTGACGCTACAGGACTTCCTTTGGAAGTCCCAGCGCCCGAAGGACCAATATCAGTCGTATCACCTCCGGACTCCTTCGGGAGGGTAAAAGAGCCAGCTTCAGTTTCATAAGTAAACAGGGGATCATAATGTTCCCCTTGCTCTCCAGCGGCCTCAACTCCTGTATCAAGAAGCAAATAATGAGCTATCCGGAACACATAAAAGATATATTACAAAGATGAAGCTGATCTTACCTAAGTTCAGAGCAACTTCGCCAGTAGTCGGTCAGCAACTGATAGTTCAACTACTGAGGGGACAAGAGGAGGAACCGCCACAGATGGTTTGCCCTCTACAACAACCGTAGGAGCTCGACGACAGGGTTTCTTCACCAACTGTTTCCTACGCGACCCACCTGTCCGTTTGCGCTTTAGAGGGACATCAGAACCTTCCTCCTCCACTTCTTCTACATGTCTTGGGGGAATTATCCCCATCACGCCGGAACCAGCTGCAAGAGTCTCGGCACCAGCCTCTGCTTCGAAGCGAGGACTTTCCGCGTCCGAGGCTTCGCTGTCATCCACAGCAACGAATTCCTCCATGCCTGGGACGCGAACCCTCCTACCTTCCTTTCTCTCAGAGACTTTCCGCTTTAGCCGCTGAGAAATTAACTTCACACCAGAGCTGTTAGCCTTGAATCCAAGGGGTGTGGAGTTGGAAGTTGCGTACCACTGGCAGAAGCACAGGGTCATTAGAAGATTGGGAGTCCTCAACGGCGTACGCAGCCGCGCCCCAGTACAGCCCGCAATGAAGAATTGCCAAGCACGGGCCCCATCAATAAGGCTCCCCATGAAAGCCAGATTGAGATTCGGGTTGCCCACGTACAGTCGGTCATATCCAAACTGCCGAGCAAACCGACTTGGAACATAAGGCTCCAAGTAGCAGGTATCCCCGCTTCTGTATAATAAGTGTGAGGGTCGGATGCTGACTAGCCACTCAAAAACTCCCCGGCTCAGGGACGAATGTCCCTCCCCCGCATCTTTGAATTCCCCATAGCCTGCACCCCGAATACGGGAAAAACAGTGGAAGAGACTATAGACGTCATAGCGACGTACTAATTTACAGGCCTCAGCCACGTAAGTCTTCTGCCATGAGCATCCTTTGAATCGGCGGAGGAGCGCCATTCGAACATCTTGCGGGGGGTCCTCTCCAGCTTCAATTAAAGAAGGACAATGCAGGGCGAACCACACCATTAAGTAAGTATACGGCAGACCTATCCTGGGATTAGGACCGTCGCGAGGCGAAGTGGCCCCCTTTCCACGCTTCGTTGCTGGTGCCCTGCAAAAAGCCTCCATTAATGCACGAAGGCCTCTCTGGATACAGCACACCATGGCTGGAAGAAGACCTAGAGGACAACCATGAACCAAACGAACAGCAGGCAGCAGGACGTTCGGGTGAATGACGTCACCCGATGAAGACGGCACCACGCACCTCTTCAACCAGACTGTCAAGAAGCCAGCCAGCAGTGCCTTCCGGGACATCGGCCGGCGAGCCTGATGATGGAAACTCCGAAGGACATCACCCTTCTCATATGGACCATCGTCTTCCTTCACAACTAGATCCCCTTGGAAGTGCTTTTACATCCGGTCAAAGATGTCTTCATCAGCAACTCCACAGTGAGCCGCTTCAGGAGTGTTCTCCATATCTGGGAACAAGTAATCTACCCAGCTCTTCAAGCTACAGGAAGTTCCCTTACTGCCCCCATGCATACTGGAGCAAATGTACAAGTGGCACATTAACTCCCTGTAGGTCTCGAACAAGGCAGGCTCCTGCTTCTCCAGAAGAGCCAATTCCGCCTCGCACGGGAAGTATTCTTCATATGGGAGAGACCCAAAAGGCAGAGCAGAGACTTCCCACATCTCATGGAAGGCCATACCCAACTCACCGACAGGGGTGGAGAAGGTCCCTGAAGCTGGGCAATACAATTCAAAGATGGCGTAGAAGCACTCCACATTCATCTCAATGTCGTAGCAGGTTGCCCTGACGGCCTCATAGAGGTTTATCCTCTCTAGATCCTCCTCGAAATGAGCGAGGATGTATACAGATAAATCCCTCCACCATGCCTTCGGAGGGTGAATCCAGCCTGGAGCCCTGAAGTCAGTAGCTGGGTAGTTCCCATTGACCTTGCAGAATTGGTTGCCAAAGGTTAGCGCCACAACAGGATTCTCTCCCACTGGGATCTCTCGCGACACATTCCCAGGATGTAGACCCATTATGCAACGAGGAGGCCCCGCTCTTGCATAACTAGGAGATTGAAGCATCAATTTTCCTATGTGGACAGAGTCAGTACTCCGGCTCACGTCCCACGACATCTTCCGAGCCTGTGTCACGCACTGGAAGGAAGACAAAGAAAAATGTCGCTTGTTGGACGGAAGGTAAAACTCTCACCATCCAACTGAAAAATTCACTGCCCTTCCCCTGCCAGTAGTTGGTGATCAGGGTCTGGTGCGGCATCCCCGAACATGAAATCGGGCTTCTTATAAGTTCGACGGTCGACATCTTCAAGGGGAGCCGTAGTCAAAATACTCCTCGTGGTGTATTGATCACCACCATGAATAAGCGTATCTCGGACGACAGAACTCCGCTCACTAAACAGAGAAGCCTGTCCTTGAAATTGCAGGCTGATATTGCCATCCGATCCCCTGGTCATCCCGAATAGGTTGTTTAAAGGACCAGGAGTGTAGTGCACTGCAGAAGCAAAAAAGGAATTATGATTAGTTCACCAGCCAAGCGAACACAAAGACATAATTTTCACCAAGGCATAGCCTCGCCCTTTGAGCGAAGCTAGCAAGGCGATAGCTTCGACAAAGCTTAGCCTCACAGTCAAGTCCTCATTTCGTAGAAAATGTCTAAGTGTTAGCTTCGCTTCGAAAAGCTTAAGCAGAAGGTGGCACAGCCCTGAGGACTAACTTCGTCAAAAGGGCATTATGGTCAAAAATTATCATTAGTCCTTTACGGCCACGATTGAAGGGACAGATCCGTATCCTGTTGTTCAACAGGACGAAAACAGCCCAAGTGATAGCTTCGCACGGAAGCTTAAAGAAGAACTGTCCAGTTCTTAGATCCCCGTCCAAGAGAATAAAGGAAATTCAGGGAAATGGATTCCCTAACAATAACAAATCATGCTCGATCGTTCTGGATTCATCCAAAGATAGCCAAATATCAGCTTTAAAATAGAGACGGCAGTCTCTAATCAAAAGGGAAAGTCTCTTACCGGCAATTGGTCGTTCGATGACCGGAGGAGGAGAAGGACCCTCCGCTGCAGAAGTTGCCACTTCTTTCCCGCTAGTCTTTGGGGCGCCATTGAAGAGCCACGGAAGCTTTCAAACTTTCTAATGGAGAGGAAAGAGGAAGAAGAAGAGTCAAAGGTCTCTAAAAATTTCAAGTAAAGAGATCTGCTCTTTCTCAGCCCGATCGGGCTTTTATAGGCCAATCAGCGCTTGAAACGATGCCTTGTAAACAGTACAGGCTGTCGTTTCAAATTAATTCAAAACGCCGCCTAAAGCGCCTTCCCGAGAAGCGCTGCTTCAGCCACTAAGGACTAACCTCCCCATGAGTCAAAGTACGGACTTCGCACAAGTTCATCAAGAACTTCGCCAAAAGGGTTGTCTTAGCCCGCTAAAGGCACAGTTCGCCGACATGCCAGTTTCACGCGAAGCTCATTCAAAAAGGACCTTATCCTTAACTCCACACGAAGTTCAGCCCCGTTATAGCCAAATTCTCAATGAAGGCAGGCAAAAATTAAATGAGCAGAAAATGAACTTTCATTGATTTAAGAGCAAAGGTACATTGATATTACATAAAGGTTGTGTTTCGTACAACAGATTCGGTTGCTCAGCAAGATCATTTGCGCAAAAGCCATACAAGTGATTTTATCTGCTTTCAAGCCAGACCAACTGGACACGAAAGGCCTTCCTCCTGCACAAGGCCATAACCCTTCACATAATGATAGAAGGTGCCACCAGAACAGATGGTGCCACTAGGACGAGGTCAGTGATCTCACAGGTGACGTCCACTTTCCCGAAGTGGATCATCTCAGATAAGCGGTACCAGCCTCGCCTCAAAAGGAATCATCTCGGATAAGTGACTGCCAAGAGCCTCTGGGACACACATCAGCTGCCCCAGTTTGTTCCTCCTACTTAAAAGTAAAGCTTCAACCAGGGAAGCATAAGGCAACTTTTTGGTCTCTTTCATCAAGTCACAAAGTTGGCGAACGTAGCTCACTGCAATGCAAATCAGAAAAGATTAGCAGTTACACACGGGAGAAGCTACAAAAACACTAAGTCAGATTCTTTGGGCGAAGCAATCCGATTTCAGTTAAAGCAGAGGATAAGCCTCGCTTGCACAGCAGTGATGGGCTAGCTCAGCAAACGCCAAGTCCTAGCCTCGCCTATATGGCTAAGCCAGACTGATCCTGAGGGACACAGTCTTAACCCCACCTATATAGCAAGACTGGCTCAACCTTGAAGAGACTAAGTCCCAAGTTCTACCTGTGTAGCGGACTTAACATGCAGTGATCTTTCTTTGATCAAGTCAAGATGATAGCTTCGCTGGGAAGCTATGATAAAATCCTTCTCTGCAGCTCAGTCAATTGCAAATGAAGAACAATGGAAATCAATCCCTGAAATAGCTATCAAAGCTAAGTTAAGGGAGAAGAACTCCCTGAAAGATTATTGGTGAAGTCGTTGAACGATCAAGACTTACCGGTCCTTGGCCGGATAATGACCAGAGTGGGCATTCCTACTAATTCAGAGATCTGAGTATCTCTCTCAACCAAGAGAAGAGGAGAAGAGCAGATCACTTCTCTTCGGATGACCTCAAGTGTCCTATTTATAGGCCCCATGGCCTGAGCGCTGCCGCCTCAAGTGTGGAAGCACGAGCGCATTCAAGGCATTTATTGCGCCTTGAGAAAAGGGACGGTTTCCCTCGGAACCGTGCAAAGGAAGAAACGTCTCCCTCATAAAGGCACTCATGGCGCCTTGAAGAAAGGGAATATCCTCCCTTGGAAATGCACAAGGGGAGAATATCTCTCTCGATCAGTACGAGAGAAGAAGTGATCCTTCTCGTAACCGGCCCACGGCAGTTGGCCTTGGAAAAGCAACAGATGTTCCAAAGCGAACCACCTAGCCGCGAAGCTACCCAGACGCGAGTCTACATGATTCCTCGGCGAATCTACATCCCAAAGTAGGATTTAAAGCGAAGCTGAACTCAACCATAATGGCAACGTTCATACTCCACACACCACCAATCAAAGCAGTTCAAAGTATTTCAAAGTCTGAGCCATTGCAGACTTCTGAAAACTTTGAAGGGGGTCTTGTTGACACTTAAAAAAGACAAGATTCTTATTGGTCCGAACAATGTCTAAACTTGTTGACATTTACAAAAGACAAGTGACAGACGAGCTGAAGACCAGTTTTCACCCATCTCCGAGGGACAAGGAAGCAACTTGGACTCCACTGATCCAGCAAGCAGACAGTGAACCCGGATTGTTTCTGAACAGATCTCAGCAGGTCTAAGATGCTAGCACTTAGCATCACATGAGCCCAAAGGGATAGCCTCGCCTGAGAAGCTAGTATCACCCGACTTCGCCTTGAAGCCATCCAAAGCCTTGCCAGGAAGCTAACTTATAGCTTCGCCTGAGCACAACTCCGCAGAGAGTTAACTTCGCTTGAAGCTACACAACTGCGCAGAAGGATGTTCGGTATCTTCGCCACAGATGTTATCTAGCTCCGCCGAAGAGCTTTCTTCTGACCTCGCCACAAACCGTCTCTAGCTCCGCTGCGAGCTCAAAGCGGGCATCGCCGCTGCTGGTCTGCTATGGTCAACCTTTGACCAATCAAATCTCCAGATAAGATCAAATCTAATCAGATCAAATCCAATTAAGATCAAATCGGAGATCGAATTTGGCAGTTGATTTTCACAATCTCTTGACTCTTCTAAAATGAGGAAGAAGATCAGGGGAAATTCTCCAACAATATGGAAAGGATCAAAACAAATCAAGAGGATCAACCGACCTGCCATTTCTAGCTTCGCAGAAGCTGATCCTAGCCTCGCAGCAAGGCTACTTTCCAGATTCAAACAGATCCGATTCAATCTGTTTCCATATCTTCAAGGGACGGTAATACCCTTGCTCTCCCTATAAATAGCCTATCAGGGGTACAAGGAGAGAAAATCGAGAAAGGATCTCCAAGACCCCCCAGAAGTAGAGACCACGGACAGGCGCAAGAGAGAGGACTCCACAAGCAGAGACTTCTTCACAAAAGCACCATGCGCTCTTGAATTCAGAGACTCATAGAGAATTGCTTCTCTAATCAGGGTACTGATACCCTAAATACCTTCTTCTCAAGGAATCTCTGGAACCAGGCGAGAAGGAATTCCTAATTGAAGGCTATTTTGAGAAGTAGCAAGAGGGTTCTACCAACCTTCTGTTCTCTGATTTCCCGAACCAGGCGAGAAGGGAATCTCATCGCTCGCATCGTCAAAGGGACAAAGTGATCGTGTGCTGACCAGACTCCTATCGGCACACTTCTCCAGAACTCTGAGGAGATCTACTTGTAATCTTTTTTTTAAAGAATACTTGTAATTTAGCTCCTCAACTCTTTTTTGTAAGTTTTCCCCTTTGCAAATTATATGGAAAACAACATTTGATGAGACTTCAGTGTTGAAGTCTACCGTCTCTCAGCAGGTGGAGAGGACGGAGACCAAGGAAGTATCGCAGAGGGTGGAGGTTGATGCTACTCCACCATCTCCGGTTGGTTCGGCATCATAGAAGACTTCACCGGATGTGACACCGGGTGGAGATCATGTAGCCAAGGTTGATGTTGAACAAGTTGAAGACATTATTGAGGATGTCGAGTTGTTTGCAGCCATTGGAACTAAGGTAAAACTATGCTCGTGGGTAAAGAAGCATGAATTTCAAACTTGTGATCGCGACAAGCTCAAGTTGAAGGCCGTTGTTCTCCATGATGGTCGTGAGGAGGTTCATATGACTCAGCCAGATAGGTTCGCTGCTACAGATTCAGGTACAAGTGCTTGAGCTTGATAGAGCTCATTTGAATGAACTACGGTTGGCTTGATCCCTTGGGCAAGGTACGTAGTCAGCCGTAAAGGCGCAGCTATTCGGTGATGCAACCCGTATGAAGCTGTTTGGGTTCTCGAGAAGCTATTTGAAACTTCACGTAGAGGTGAAGAGTTGTGGCCGATTGGAGCTTCACATAGAGGTGGAGAGACTTCACGTAGAGGTGAAGTGTTGTGGCCGGTTGGACTTCACGTAGAGGTGAAGAGTTGGACTTCATGTAGAGGTGAGGTGTTGTGATCTCGATGAACAGATTGATCTTCTGGTGAGAAGATGTTGAGCTTGCATAGGAGGGGTGTGCATCCAGTTGTTGAAGCCGATGATGGTATTCGGTGTGCTCTACTCAGACTTGGTTGGACCGTCAGCTGAAAACATGTAGACTAGATAGAGTTAGTCAGTTGGAGAGTCAGTATTGGCTCATGATGAGTTCTTCATGAGGTCATGTAGTTATTGAGTTGGAGACACGTTCGGTGTTCGGCATGTATGGAAGTTCTCCTAAGGTGAAGTATAGGGAAGGCATGTGTGGTGCATTCCAATGGATAGCTGAGCTATAAATTCCAAGCCGAGATCGTGTGTCGATTTCGCCGAGATCGTGTGTCGATTTCGTCCGGAGCGCGCAAGTCGAGATCGTGTGTCGATTTCGTCGAGATCGTGTGTCGATTTAGCCAGATGATAGACTGGAGTTCGTTGGAGATCGGCTCAGATTTGAAAAATCTTCACCGAGGTGGAGAATTGTGGGAGAGAGGAGATAGAGGAGATGGAAGAAGGTAGCATAGAGATCGGACGACAAAGGAGTAAGAAACGGCGCATGGAGCAGGCCAGAAGTGCTCCGGTCGATCTCCCGGTCGACCGGTGGAGGAGGCCGGTCGACCGCCCGGTCGACCGGCGTGCACGGGCGTGCATAGGAAGGAGCGGTCGACCGACCCCGGTCGACCGACCCCGGTCGACCGACTGAAGTGGCTTTGCTCTCGGGTAGGCGCGGTCGACCGGGCCGGTCGACCGTGGCATGGGTCGGTCGACCGGCCGGTCGACCGATAGGCGCGTCTGGACTTTCCTTTTAGGATTCGAACTCCTTTTCTGGATGGGATTGAATCCAACCTAGGTTTTCATAAATTCAGGGACTCTGTGGCTATAAATAGAGGCTAAAGGCCTCATGTATTGTATCCAAAGAATCTCAAGAAATATCTCCAAGAATTCCCTCTTGTATTAGATGTATTGATTGTTGAATCAATAAAATCTCTCTCCCCCTTGCCCCGAGGACGTAGGCACGTTGCCGAACCTCGTTAAATTGTGTGTTGATTGCTTTTCTCTGTTGGTTGTTGTTCCTTCTGTGTTGGTTGTTTCTCCGGCTGCATCGTGTCTCCGCCAGTTGGGCGGATTCCTCAAACGGTGGTTGTTGTGTTTTCCCCGACCCTGCTGCGCACAACATATACATGAAATGAGTGTCAAGAATAACCATGATGTTTAGATTTTTTTTCCAGCAAATGATCCACAAAACAAATGTCCCATCAAATATTCTATTATTTATTATTTTATGTTGCTGAAACTACCACAAACTGATGTTTAGGTTACTATAAAGGAATTGTAGGTTATGATCAGTTTGTCTGGTAATTGGCATCAAGAGTGGAACAAGATTAACAATCCGTTCATACAACGTTAAATGGATTGTTAATTTCAGTCTTTTGTAGATAACTTGAAAGGAAGCTCACTAACCCTGATTGTTTCTTTGATTTCTTGTCGTTTGTTGTTGTGGGAATCATTCCTTTTACAGATAACTTACCACGTGGCAGATCAGTGGACTTTTGAGTCATCTATATATGAATGGGGAGACAACAAGAGAAGACTGACTTCTCCAAGTCGTCAGTGGACAGCCATGAATTTTCTTGTGTCCTCAGCTTGTGGCGTGCCCTGCGTGCTGGAGTCAAATCTACTGCCGTGCGCTCTCTGGTAGAATGAAGGAGTCGACCAGAAGTAACAACAATTTAACGTGGTTGATGGATACTTTCTTTAACGTGGTTGAACCGTTAGATTACATACAAGAAATTAGAGATCTGTCTCCTGACGTAGCCAATGACGCAACCAATTGACATCAAATCATTTTCTTTTTGCTCTATATTTACTATTCTGCTCTATTTTAAATTTTATATAAAAAGGAAAAAAATTAAAGAAATTAGAGACCTTGTGACTTGGTTATTAATTGTTTCTTGTTTCTTTTAACATCACAAATTATGTGTATAATAAATTATGTTTCTATTAAGAGATTCCTTTGCTTGATGAACAAATTTATAGAAGTACCCTATTTAAAACACAACACATTTGCCAGTCTAATCACATACATAAGTTAAATTTTAAAAGAGAGAGAGAAAAAGAAAGAAAGTTGTAGCTTTAAGAGGGCCTTGAGACAACAGGCAGCCACAAAATATGAATCAGTTTGTATTAGACATTGTTGTGATGGAAAGAGACAGCTTAACACTATTGGGGCTATTTCCCTAATATTTATAGATGAGAAAATATAAATATACATCATACAAAATTTAAACTTCTGTTCTCCACACAAGTTAAAGCTATTCCCTGTTAGGATTATGACGTGAATACGTCGTGAAGGTTGATTAATGTCAGATTTAGCAGTTTCCTTTTCTGGATCTGTTTTGAGTCCGAGTTGGATTAAGTTTTCTTTATTCTGATTGAAGGTGTTTTGAGTCCGAATTGGATTCAAGTTTCCTTATTCTAATTGAAAGAGTTTGTTTAGCATTAGGAGAGTTTTGTAGTCTATAAATAACCCTTAGAGGTGGCCTTCAATGTATTCTAAGAGAATCCTATGAATTTAAAATTCTTAAGGGTGTAATTCATCTAAGTGAGAAATTCGTGAGAGAAACTTAACCATAAGGGTTCGTTGTTCTTGATGGCCATCAAATGCTTGTAACTTCTTAGCATGAGGTGTAAGTAATTCTTACTGTACTCCCCTAAAGTTTTAATAAAGTTTCTCTCCCTTCTCCTGTGGACGTGCACACGATATGTTTGATCGGTAGAATCACGTTATAGTGTGTTAGCTTTCTATCTACTTTGGAATATCTTCTTCTTCTCTTTTTCAAGTTGCCTTAGTAGATCATATGGTTCGTATCCGCTGCGTCGCCCCAGTCGATCTAGTCGTGGGGCATCCTCTCCTGAAATCACAACAATTAGTATCAAAGTATACAAATTGTTTCCCAACAATTGGTATCAGAATAAGGTAACTTAAAGATGTCTGCGATTAAATTCGATATTCAGAAGTTCGATGGCGTCATCAATTTCAGCAAGTGTCAGATTAGGATGAACGCCATCCTTACCCAGAGCGGGTTGAAGAAAGCATTATTCAGGAGAGAGAAAAAGCCTCAAGACGTGAAGGAAGAAACTTGGTAGGAGTTGGATGAGAAAACCTTGATAGTTATTCAACTTTGCTTGACGGACAAAATGTTGGATGAGTTTTCTATGGAGAAAACAGCGTCCTCGCTGTGGGAGAGACTTCAGGATCATTATCTGAAGAATTCATTGGCGAATCGTTTGATTCTGAAGTAGCGTCTCTTTCTTCTTCGCATGCATGAAGGTATACATATCAAGTCTCACATTGCAGAATTTTTCTCTATTATCAATGATCTAGATAAGATAGAGGTTAAGATAGAAGATGAGGATCAAGCACTTCTATTACTGTATTTTTTACCTTCTTCATATATGAGCTTTAGGGAAGCTATCATCTATGGAGGCAAGTCAACAATTAAGGTCAATGAGGTCAAGGAGCATCTACTCAATAAGGACAGAATTAACACCCAGTTGACGGGTGAGTCTCATCATGATGATTCTGAGCAAGTTCATTATTCAAGGAAGAAGTGTAATAATAGAAGTTCTACAGGTAACTTAAAACACAAGAATTTGACGTGCAACTATTGTCACAAAAAGGGACATATTAGATCTGAGTGTTGGCTTCGAAAGAAGATCGTGTTATGACGTACGGAAGAGCTTTCAACACTGATGGATGTGGACCAATTGGATCCGATAATATAAGAGTGAGCATCGGGCATCCATTAGATATGGATGCTCTTCTACCAAATCCACGTAACGAGATAACAACCGTCTGTGACGCTATTGGAGTTTCATGTCGTGACCAAAGAAACTTATCACTTTGGATACACGAGTATGTTTATAATAATTAAAGTACAAGTCTAAATTTTAAATTAAACATGCACAGTTTGATGAGTGGACATTATATCATAACTAGCAAAGGATAAAGGAAAGAATGTGGCACAGGCTGTGACTCTACGGAGCTCGTACACATTTTTGGAGTTGGTTAATCAGCCAGTGACTCAGTGAGCCAACTGGCGAAACTGGCTATGTATGTGCGGGGTATGGGAGATGGATCCATAATCACAGTACTCATGAAAACGGAGGTATTTAGAACCGAGTTTACCATATACCTCGAACGTAACGATCTTGAGAGGTTCATAACCCGCCAAGAGATAAGCGCCGCATGTATCTGTTTGTACATCAAGTGAGTAATTAATGTATATTCATTTTTAAGAATAAATTTTAATTATTTTATATTTGATGTATCTTGGTAATTTCTGATAATTTTAGGTCTTTATATGATTGGTGCGTGGACACGGGATTGAGTCACTTGTGTATGGTTTTATTTTTTCATACCATATAGCACATGTGGTTACCCGCGAAGATGAAACAGATACGAAGGCTCGATATGTCACGAACACATTGCAAAGAGATAGATAGGCCAGTCGGTTGTATTTTACACCATAATACAAGGCAAGCACTGATATTTTATAAAATCAATTCAATTGTTATTAATTTAATTTCTCATATATTAATTTATCATGTAGTGGCCATTGGACTCTGTGTGTGATTGACCCGGGCTCTTCTATTTTATATTGGATGGACTCGTTGGGGGCAAAGTGCGAAAACCGATTAAGAAAGTAATTAATTTGTGAGTATTTAATTTTGTATATATTTATTAATGCATCAAATACTTCTAAAATATTTATTAATAATCATGTTTCATTTTTGGAATTTATGAAAAGGGTGCTCACTTTGTTAAATCCAAGCTGACGGAGTAAAGCTGCTGCATGGAAGAGGATTCAGGTAATTCTTTCGAAAATCGAAAATAAAACTTTAAGTTGTACTTTTTTAACGCATATATTTCAATCTTGTAGAGTCAACGTCAACCAGATTCCATTGAATGTGGATATTATATTGTGTGGATATTATATTATGTGGTTTATGCGTCAAATCATTACATTACAAATTAATCCAATTTCAAAACAGGTATAATCCTCTGAAATAAATCAATTTTATGTTTTTTTTTGTTAGTGTTACAATTTACATAAATAAAAACAAAATAGTTTTACAGTTCGATGAAGATAAAACTGCCTATACGGATGAGGAACTTTAGAAAATTCAGGAACAATGAGCGAGTTATGTGATGGAATGTATTGATGGTAAGTATTTTTTTGGTGAATCTTATATTCAATGCGTGTGTGTCATGTATTGTGTTAAAATTTCTTATTCTCGTTACTGGCTAGATCGAGTGAGAGCCCCGGGGATTGATGCATGTTGTGCTTTCACTAGAGATATGGTATATGTTGTGTTAAAATTTCCTTTTCTGTTTTCTGAATTTATAGATGTTTTCATTTTGGTGACGTTTGGTACATGTTTTATTTTGTGGTGCATGTTTGGTGCATTTACACACACATGTATTTAAAATTTGAATATGAATGTTTTATTAGGATTTTGTCTTGTTTTTCAAGAGGAGATGATGATCCAAGAAAATTCAATTGAGTTGGAGAAGACGATGGCTTGAAGTAGAAGAAGCAAATTAAGGTTAAGCTGTTTTCTTTTCAGGCGATTGCGAGTTTCTTTTTCAGGAGGAGTATGAATATGACTCAATTTCTATTCAATGAAGATTTATTTTTAAAGATTAAAAAGTCTAAAATCCTTCTAAATCAAGAAGATCAACTCCTAATAGAGCATCCAACGGTCAAGATCATCTCATAGTCCAAATAGGAGTTGTATTGTAAAATTTTATAAATAAAGGTTGTAACTCAGCATTGTAAAGTGAAGCAAAAGAGGAGAATAAAGTTGTGGTGGACAACAATGTAAGGCCCTAAAAGCCAAGAAGGCCCTAAAAGCCAAGAATGAGAGGAGCAAGGTGAAGATGCATAGAGAGAAGGAATACTCTTATAATTTAAGCGTAGATTTAAGGGGAAGGTGAATTCTCTTGTGTCATCAAGAGGAAGGTTAGATCTCTTTATATCAAGTTTATTAATAAGCTCTTTCAAGTTTTCTCTCCGTGGAAGTACGCCAAGTTTGAGCCGAACCACGTTAAATTGTGTGTTCTTCTTCTTATATATTTTAATATCCATCTTGTGTGCTCGAGGTAATCGACCTCATGGCGTGCTTGAAATCATCAGTGGGGATCTAGTATCTCCCAACTATTGATATCATAGTAAGCATGCTACTCTGGGTTATGCACGTAATAATTGGTATCGAGCATATCAATTTCATCACAACATGTTTGGTGCATGTTTTCATTTTGGTGATGTTTGTTGCATGTCTTCTTCTTAACTGGGAGGATGTGTACAAGTCACTAAACGGAACTCAGTATGAGCATTTTCTTCACCAAACAGATTATGTTACTTAACTGTCCAATATTCAGATTTTTTTTTTCTTTTCATTTTTGTAGAAAGTTGCACAGTACAGGCAGACATTGTTATAGATCTCAAGTATATATCATTTTTTCCGATGCCTGATGTAAGCAATGTTGATTGTTATTGGTTTATGATTCTATATGTGTCTGGATTAATTATATGTTTGATATATTGGATAAATTATTCTATATATTTAATTCTTTGTGTCTGTGTCGGGAGAAAGTTCTTAACTGTCACTGTTGTGTTGGATATAGTTTGATATTCTGTATTGTGTCTGCTGGTTGGCTGAAAATTTGCAGATTTGTACTGTATCTGGTAATGTAAGGTAAATCAAATTTTAAAAAAAATTAATAATACATACGATGTCGGTTCTTAACCAACGTCTAAAAAAGTTTCCTTGTCGGTTCCTATAAGTACCGACGTGGTAAGTGCCACTTTCCATGTGTCGGTTCTTACTAGAACTGGCGTCGAAAGTGGACTTAACACGTCGTTTTTTAAAAGAACCGACATGTATACTTTTTAAGACGTGTATACTGTCTTTCCATGACTCTTTTCACGTTGGTTCTTTATAGTGGACGTGGAATGTCTTTTCCGTAGTGGTGTTTGAAAGGTCTTTGACGTGGAATGTCTTTTCACACGACCTCAACAATAATAAGAACATATCAAACACGGTAATGCTATTTGGCTCCCGCTTTCATCTCCCGGTTTAGCTCCCGTCCTATGTGTCATGCCACGTCAGAAATATTGAAACCACCCCTCCCAAAAAAAAAATCTCTAAGAATTCAAGATATGAGAATCTCACTCGCGGCTTCAACCTCGTTTCTGTCCTCTAGGCTCTCCCGTTCTTCTTCCATCGACCCGATCAGCCCGCAGCTCATGGCAACGAGATCGATGGCTCGATACCGAAGGAGTATCTGAGATCTGAGAACCCACAAAAGTTAGAATTTGTTTCCCCTTTTTCCCTCCCTCCTCTCCGTCATTTCATCTCCAAATTCCATCAGCTAAAAATGTGTAGAGGAATGCAAAATCTAAGCTAAAAATTGTTGTTTTTAGAGTATTGATTGATAAGTGGACTATTTCTTAGATCCCCTTTTTCCCTCCCTCCCATCGCTTCCCGTTGCCGCCTCCCGTCTCAGACCCGAGCAACCAGCCGCCGCTTCCAAATCTGAATAATTATTGTTTTTCTCTAATCTCTTGTAGAGGTGGAGATGATTCAGATGCATGTGGTGGCTCTTAGGCATCCCAAGTACACAACCCCACACAAGAATGACAGGTGCATGTGGTGGCTCTTGGAGATGATTCAGATGCACGTGTTTCTAATCTTTTGTAGAGGTGGAGATCAGTGCAGTGGAGTTTGAATCTTTGGGAGTCATTCAAGTGTCTTAGCTATATTGTTTTAACTTTTTAAGTTTCTGAATCTAAAATACGTGTTTTTAGTTATTTTGTGAAGTGGATGACATGTATTTAAAGATCCTGAACTTCTAATGGTCACATATTGATGTTAAGAACTGAATTACTGATGATATTTTGTGAAGTAGATGGCTTGTGTTGGAGGTCCTTGATTTAATAGAGTGATATTTAAACATGCACAGTTATGCTCAGTTCTTCAGTTCTTTTGGCTGTTGTTTTTTCTCTCTGCGCTTTAATGTAAATAAGCGATCATGAGTAATTTATTTTTGATCAAGCTCATTAATATGCAGAAAGGCTTCCCTTCTGATTCTGTTGCATTCAAATTTTACAAGCCTCATCTGTCAGAGGCTTCCCATAATCATACACAAGACCTAGAGGCTGAGTTTCCCTGAGTAAGACTTGTAAGTGAACCTTATTTGTACATTATCATGCCGGAAGCCTTAATCCATATGATGCAAGTAATCTGAAACCTTTGGTTTTTTCTATTCCAATAAACTTGTTCAGAAAAAGACTGCGACCTTGGTCGCAGTCTTTAGAAAAGACTGCGACCATGGTAGCACTCCTCAGAAAAACACTGCGACCAAGGTCGCAGTTTTCAGAAAAAGACTGCGACCTTGGTCGCAGTCCTTAGAAAAGACTGCGACCATAGCAGCAGTTCACAAATTATTTTTTTGTTATTTTGGAAGGTGACATCATGGATGTCTACAATACGGAAGATATGATTTTACTGCCTCACATTCTCATGACTTCTTTCATCTTAACATTTTGTCTTTGTTTTTGTGTTGAATTGACATCCACTGTGACATGGTCGCAGTCCTAAAAAATTATATATTTTCAGTGTAATTAGGACTGTGACGATGGTAGCACTCAGAAAAATACTGCGACCAAGGTCGCAGTCTTCAGAAAAAGACTGCGATCATGGCAATAGTTCACAACTTATTTTTTTGTTATTTTGAAAAGTAACATCATCGACGTCTACGATACGGAAGATATGATTTTACTGCCTCACATTCTCATGACTTCTTTCATCTTTACATTTTGGCTTTGTTTTTGTGTTGGATTGACATCCACTGTGACATGATCACAGTCTTAAAAAATTATATATTTTTAGTGTAATTAGGACTGCGATCATGGTCACAGTCTTCAGAAAAAGACCGCGACCATGGCAGCAGTTCAAAGAAATTAGTTAAACTTTTGATATACGATATGTTTGATGTTCCCCCTGCTAAAGGTGAGACAGCACACACATGTTTCCCTAGCAATCTTCAAGAACTCAAAATAAATAATCATGGAAGAACAATGCAAAAAAAATGTATAATTGCAAGTTTCTGATTGTAACTGAGATACATGGATACATAAGCAAATAAACAAAAATGCGTGAAAACTTTATAATCATTGATTTAAAAACTCCTGTACAGAAATAATATCTATGGTGTATACATTAAATAACACATGATACATTAAACAATGTATAAAAAATCTGCTTTGATGCCAGCTCTCAACCTTCTGAGTCTTGGAGAACTCGGCAATAGAACGAAACCAATTAAAGACCTGCCACGGGTGACGGGCGGCCGAGAGACAGGTGACGGTCGACGGACGGCCGACTGACATGCGACATTCGATGGACAGCGCAGAGAGAGAGCGCAGGCGCATTCGGCGAACGGAGACGGGCGGCTGAGAGAGAGAGAGAGAGAGAGAGAGAGAGAGCAGGGCAGACGGCGATGGAGAAAGAGGGCAGATGGCGACGCGCAGCAACGAGCGGCGATTAGACGATGAACGGCGAGGGGCATCGCTCGGATCTGCACTGGAGAGAGAGAGAGGGGGGGGATCTATCTTCATTTTGTTAATTGAGGCTAGGAGGGAATTTAATTTTTTGGGCTGAGGAGGAAATTCAAATTTTGAAATTGGGGGAAAATTTAAATTTTTGGTTGAGTTTGGAGCTTATGTGTCATGCCATGTGGCATGCCACATCAGGGCGGGAGTCATAGCGGGAGCTAATGAGGGAGCCAAATAACATTTTCGTATCAAACACGGCTCTCTGAAGAGCTACAATGTCTATGCTACTACATCTATGGGGATTATGAAAATCACGCAATTTTCATTGACAAATTTGCACCTTCTGAGATTATTACTGCAAACATACATTATATATAGATGGTCATGATTTATTTTAGGAATGAGTGAAATTCACTGGTAAGACTGAGTGTTAGTTTTTTTTTGAATATATAATTATAAATGGAGGATTGTGATTAATTAGTGGATCAATCTACTGATTTTTATAGTGGAGAGAATCAAAATCCGAGCATGCTACATCAAGTAACAAGGCCCCTTGTATTTGATGCAATAATTAAAGTATGTGCATGTTGTGATTTGTTGAAAAATTCTGAAATTAGAGTTATGATCCTTAAAAAAAGAATAATATTTACAGAAAAGCTCGCGGTATTATCCTATGCCTCACTGTTTCTCTCAAGAAAAGAAAAAGGAGAAAAGAAAGAAATAAATAAACCTCTTTTTATTTCATTTAGTATAGAAGTCTTACGTGTAAGCATAGCTCAAACGTTGCGAATCTATGATTGTCAAAACTATTGTGAAACTTCAAAATTGAATTCAGAACTTAGTTATCGAGCTTACAATTTGTTAAAGTAATAATTTTTAGTGTGTAGTCTAAGTAAGAGTAGAATTATAATTTTCTATTTAATTCAGCCATATTAAATAAAAGGCTAATATAAGCCATCAAGCCGTTTATTTTCTCCAAACCTAACGTGGTATCAGAGCCATCTCTCTAAAAAAATCGCCATTAAAATTTTATTCTATTGATCATTGTCGCCACGCCAACAACGAGCCTTCGCTTGGCCGCGCTCACGTAGTCGTGCCCAACACCAGGCTATCGCTCTTAAGAGCCACATTTGGTGGAGATCACACAGGAAATCGATGCCGACTGTTCATTTTCTTTCTTGCTACTACTCTCTACTACAGTGACCCCAACTTCTCTCGGTTGTAGTAAATCTGATTGTAGAAATTCTTACAAAAGGATCCACTTAAATCCCTTCGGATCTGATTCGATCTCGCCCCACATCTTGTCTGCAACTCGCGCCTTTTTGTTCCTCGATCCGATCCTGACTTCAGACATGGTGAGCTCTTCTTCTCTTCTCATTTGACGTTGCTGGCAAGACCTCCTCCTCTTCTTGCAGTGTCAAAGACACCACGTTGTCGCCGACCAAATCCTCTTCTATCAATGGCGATCGCCCTTTCTCCTCCAGCTAGTGCTCTCTCCTCTTTTGGGCTCCTATATTATCCCCATCCACTTCTGGCGATATCGGCCTCTCCTCGTCGACATTGATAGCTGTTGTAATTTGACTGAAGTGGTCCCTCGCAGTTTTTTTATGTCCAGTGCTTGAAAAAACTTCAGCACGAGGTTGTCAAACAGAGGATGACATGTCAGTGAAGCCACTTGTGATAAACTTGGACCCAGCAACCCTTAATAGCTAGTTAACACACCCTTGAGGGCAGTGGCAAAGGATCAAAACATATATGCTCAGAAACTTTTGAAGACTTAATAAGTTGAAGGCATGCCATTAGTAACCCAAATCATGATGATACAATTGTTAGACTTGGATTGTTTAAATTAAACATTGCATGGTGAAAGCAAGCTGAGGTGAATATTGTTTGAAAAATTATGTTTTTGTATTCATATTCACATACCACTAGAAATAACCATCTATTAAACTCCAAATGTGTTTAGAATTTTACTTTAAGCATTATTTTATTTTGATGACTATTGTGTATTAGAATTTCTAATTAAATTATGATTGATTAAGTCTTCTAACCAAATCAAAATGAGGATTTGTATCAAGATTCTCAATCAGACTACGATAGTTTCGAGCATATAAATATAGGAGTTTGGAGTGTCTGTGTCATCATCTGATATTTGTTGTTTAGGAGATTACTTGAGATTTTAGGTGAGAATTTAGTTGCTAAAGGGGTTTCTTTCTAAGCCCTTTGATGGGAGTATTAATGAGTAATTGATGGTGATCTTATATTGATGGAATCTCTTCAATCACCCTCCTTGAGAGTGAACCACTCAATATATTGCACAATGATCCTCTCTTCTTTTTCCTTCCTTATCTAGTTATAGTTTTTTTTTCTCTCCTCTTTCGCTTTGCATCTTGTATCTTCAATCTCTCCAGCATCTATAACCTTTTCTGAAAAAACTTATAACATGGGTCTGTAAGTGAACTCCAATTCAATACCAAAATCTTAAACTAGGAATACAAGCAACAAAATTATTTCACTTCCATCTAAGTTCAATAGGATAACAACCATCACCAAAAGTCAACATATGTAGAACTCACATCCACCACACTGTGGTAAGTCTGTATTACTTCTCAATATGGATTGCTAAGCTAACAACATGCCCAAGCATCACGCTCTCTAATACTTCTGCTAACCTGAAACAAATTGCTTTTGCGAGCCTTGTTGAGTTCATACATCTTATCCTTTGGAGGCAACTTCTCCTTCACCACTTCCACATCCAAGAAATCATCGTGTTAGTATTTGGAGTGTCCCATATTCATTGGAGAAGAATTTAAGTTCTGACAGTTTTCTAATACGGATATGTCCTCATAGGAGAAAAATTCAGGTTTTGACAGTTTCCTAATACAGATCTGTCTCTTATTTTAGTTTGGATACGAGTTCCTTATTTCTCTAAGAAGATGCTGATTTGAGTTCGTGTTGGATTAGAATCATCCTAGGTGCCTATACAAATCCCTTGAGGTTGGCCTTTCAAAAGTGTGTCAAGAATTCAACAGAAATTCTGTTTCCACCATTGAAAGTTGTGAGAGAGATCTCATTATAACTCTTATATTTTCTTCTCTATTTTCAATAAAGATTTCTCCCCTCCTCGTGGACATAGGCACATTGTCTGACCACGTTAAATCTTATATTTTTTGTTGTGTGGCGATTACTTGCTAGTGGTAGATCTTCTACGCTTACGCTTTCGCTGCTAAGTCTTCAACTCGGTGTTTCTCTGTTGTTTAATCGGTGGTAGATCATCAACAATTAGTATCAGAGCGATGGCTAACAAAACGACCACGACAACCAAGTTCAAGAAGGAGAAATTCGACGGGAAGTCAAACCTGTTGTGAAAGATGTGAGTAACATCGTTACTCGTGAAGGAGGGCACACGCAAGGCCTTACTTGGTATTGAGAAGAAACCATCGAAAATAGAGGATGATGAGTGAAACGACATTGACTTTCGTGTAAGGCGACAATCATACTGTGCCTATCAGATGAGGTCCTCTATAATATGATGAATGAGGAGATAACTACTGGTCTTTGATGTAGGCTGGAGAGCCTTTACAAGATGAAGAGTTTGTCGAACAAGCTCTTCATGAAGAAGCAGTTATACAGCCTTCGGATGAAGGAAGGTACACCTATTTTACAACATTCTCAATGCTTTTAATAAAATTTTAAGCGACTTGTTAGTTCTAGATGTTAAGCTAGAAAAAAGACAAAACTCTTCTATTACTCTCTTCTCTTCCATCAAGTTATGATCACTTGGCAACCACCATCATGTATGGTAAAGAGATCTTAGAGTTAGAAGATATCAAGCAGATGCTACAGAACAACGAGCTGATGAAGAAAACAGATTCTACGGAGGAGGCCTCAGGATTGTTTGTCAAGAGCCAGAGGGGAAGATCAAAGAGTAGGGGACCCAAAAGAGATCCAAAGGCTTCTAACAGTTTCTCTTACTACTTTTGCAAGAAATCAGGACAAATCAAGAAAAATTGTATGAAATACAAGGAGATGCTGAAAAGGAAAGGCAGAAAAATTCTGATGGGCGAGTACCAGTGAAAGTCAGATCAAGTCGGGGTTGTCGAAAAAGCAGATGAGTATTCATGTGATGTCTTGACGGCTGAGTCAAAGAAAGATAAATACTCAGATGCTTGGTACTTGACTCGGGGTGCACATACTACATGTGGCCAAAAGGGGAATAGTTCAGTACTTATAAGCCTTATGATGGAGGCTCTGTCCTGATGGGAAACGATGTCGTGTGTAAGACTATTGGCATCAGCAACATCCGTATGAGGATGTTCGATGGACAGGTTCGAACTCTCACGAACGTTCGATACGTTTCAGATTTAAAGAAGAATCTTCTCTCGTTTGGAGCTTTGGAAGCTCAAGGGTACAAGTTTTTTGGTGCAAATGGAGGAATCAAAGTTACTAAAGGGTCCATGATGATTCTCAAAGGAGAATGAATGGACTGCAAATTTGTACAAGTTGACAGGAAGCATTACTGTTGATGATGCTTCAGCAGCAACAGAGAAGGAGGACACTACAAGACTTTGGCACATGCGTCTTGGACACATGAGCGAGCGAAGTCTTCAAGCCCTGCACAAAAGGAGTGCTCTACCAGGTATTAAATATTGCAAACTTGATCTTTGAAAATTTTGCATTATTGGTAGGCAACATAGAGTAGCATTTTCTACATCACAGCACAAGACAAAGGGCTTGCTAGATCTCATTCACACGGATGTGTGGGGGCCTTCGCCAGTAGCATCCATTGGGGTACTAGATACTATGTTACTTTCATAGATGATTTTTCAAAGAAAGTTTGAATATACTTCTTGAAGTAAAAATCGAAAGTATTTCAGAAGTTCAAGGAGTGAAAAACTATGGTGGAAAATCAGACAGGGCGGAAGGTGAAAGTCTTGAGGTCCGACAATGGAGACGAGTATACCTCTAAAGAATTCAAAGACTACTTAGTAAGAAAGGGCATCAAACACCAGCTAAGTATTCAAGGGCGACCAGAATAAAATAGAGCACCAGAGAGCATGAATCGGACACTTACAGAGTGTGTCTGCAGTATCAGATTACAGACTGATATATTAGAAGGATTTTGAGCAGAGGCGGTGAATCATGCGAGTTATCTGGTAAACATGTCACCATCAACAACTATTGGTTTTCAGATCCCAGAGGAGATATAGCGAGGAGTATCTACAGACTATTCAACTTTACAAATTTTTGGTTGCCCGACATATAGTTTGATTGATAGTCAGAAAAGGAACAAACTGGAGTCCAAGTCTAAGAAGTGTATCTTCATCGAGTTTACCAAAGGATTTAAGGGTTTCAGACTTTGGGATCCCGAGAAAAAGAGCGCCTTTACCAGCAGAGATGTGATCTTTGACGACAAATCAATGTTGCGAGAAAAGTCAAAAATTGAGGATAAATCACAAGGTGGAGCTTCAGATAGTTCAGCAAATACTCAGAAAAAGGAAGTTGAGTTCTCAGAGAGCCCTAAAAAGCCTGAAGGTTAAGAAGATGACTCCTCAGATTCAGATGGAGATGAACAGGAGGCTAATCAAGAGCAACCTAGACCGTTGAGGCGATCAGTCAGAGTACAGTGCCACCAATAAGGTGTGGCGGGATGATGATCATGTTTCTTTCGCATTAATAATAGAAACAGGAGATCTTGACAGTTACAGGGAACGAGGCAGATGACCACGGCAAGTGGATTACAGCCATGGAGCAAGAGATGCAGTTTTTGAATAGAAATCAAATATGAACATTAGTCGATCTTCCAAAGGACTTCAAGGCAATAGATTGTAGTGGGTCTTTCGCAAGAAGGACAATGAGTAGTACAAGAAAAGGTTAGTTGCCAAGGGTTATGCTCAGAAGGAGGATATTGACTATAATGAGATCTTTTCTCCTGTAGTCAAGCAACATCTATTCGAATGTTATTGGCAATAGTTGCTCAGTTTGGCTTAAAGTTAGAGCAGATGAATGTTAAAACAGCGTTTCTGCACGGTGAGCTGGAGGAGAAGATATACATGAAACAACTTGAAGTTACTCAAGAAGGTAAAAAAAAAAACAAGGTGTATCTTCTACAGAGTCCCTGTGGTCTTAAGCAGTCTCCCAGGCAGTGGTACAAACGGTTCGACTATTTTATGATCAAGGCCAGATACAACCGAAGTGAGTATGATAGTTGTGTCTATTTTAAGCAGAGTGATGATCTGATATATTTGCTATTATATGATGATGATATGCTGATTACTGTGAAAAACAAGACACGTGTTCAGAGGCTTAAAGCTCAGCTCAAGAAGGAATTTGACATGAAAATTTTGGGAGAAGTCAAGAAGATCTTAGGTATGGAGATCACTCGAAACAGAAACTCAGGCAGACTTTGGTTATCCCAGAAGAACTATGTTCTCAAAGTGTTGGAGAGATACAACATGGCAAAAGTAAGATCAGTCACCACTCCTTTGGCAAGTCACTTCAAATTATCCTCCAAGCAGTGTCCACAATCACCGAAAGAGGAGGAGAAAATTTCTCAAGTACCATATGCTAGTTCGGTAGGATCATAGGATCAATCATGTATGTTATGGTCTGCACTAGGTCTCACTTAGCCTATGCAGTTAGTATAGTAAGTCGGTTCATGTCAAATCCAAGAAAGCAACATTGAGAAGCAGTGAAGTGGATGCTATTATATCTGCGAGGGACTGCGAGATTAGGCCTGGTGTTTCAGAGATTGGAAACAGAGAAGCCTAGGTTACTACAAAACTATATTGATGCAGATATATGGGAGATCTTGATCAGCGAAAATCTACGACGGGCTATGTGTTCACAGTAGGTGAGTGCGTCATTAGTTGGAAGGTAGATTTGCAAGATACAATTGCTCTTTTAATGACAGAAGCGGAGTACATGGCTGCAGTTGTGACGTCAAAGAAATCTTTATGGTTGAGAGAATTGGTTGAGACATTTAATATCATACAGGATTCAGTTCAGATTCATTGCGACAGCCAGAGTGCGATTCATCTCGCAAAGGATCATAGGTATCACAAGTGGACGAAGCACATTAATGTGAGGTATTACAATATACGTCAATGGGTCGTAAATGATAAGGTGATCGATTTAGTAAAGATCAGCATGAAAAAGAATCCAGCAGATATGATGACGAAGACCATCCCGGTGGAGAAGTTAAGAGCATTTCTGAACTTCATCAAGATTCTCCAAACATAAAGTGGTGAACGGGCTCTTAGTAGGAAGCCATATGAAGTCACAGAAGGGGAGAAAGCAAGGCGAATGAAATTTCTATGGAGAGACTCAATGTACATAAGTCAAGGTGGAGATTGTTAGTATTTGGAGTGCCCTATATTCATTGGAGAAGAATTCAGATTCTGGCAGTTTCCTAATATGGATCTGTTCTCATATTCATTGGAGAAGAATTCAGGTTTTGACAAATACAGATATGTCTCCTGTTTTGATTTGGATATGGGTTTCCTATTTCTCTGAGGATATGCTGATTTGAGTTCGTGTTGGATTAGGATAATCCTATGTGCCTATATAAAACCCCGTAGGGTTGTCTTTCAAAGGTGTATCAAGAATTCAAGAGAAACTCTGTTTTCACCATTAAGAGTTGTGAGAGAAATCTCGTTGTAACTTTTATATTTTCTTCTCTGTTTTCAATAAAGATTTCTCCCCTCCTCCCCGTGGAGGTAGGCACATTACCGAACCAACGCCTTTTTCGCTGCACTGCACGACATCCACTCTTGGAGATATTCCACACATGACTAAGTTTGGAGCATGGCTCTGATACCCTTTGTAAGAATTTGGGACACCATCCCAAAAGACTAGCTTTCTAGATGAAGTAGCTCAAATTCTTATATACCTAAGACCATCTTCTCCCCGTGGAGGTAGGCACATTGCTGAACCAACGCCTTTTTCGCTGCATTGCACGACATCCACCCTTGGAGATATTCCACACATGACTAAGTTTGGAGCATGGCTCTGATACCATTTGTAAGGACTTGGGACACCATCCCAAAAGACTAGCTTTCTAGATGAAGTAGCTCAAGTTCTTATATACCCAAGACCATCTCCTTGTCTAGCCATTATGACATTATTTATTTGCACAAATCTTAACAAACCTTTTCTGGAAAAATTATAACATGGGTCTGTAAGTGAACTCCAATTCAATACCAAATCTTAAACTAGGAATACACGCAACAAAATTATTTCACTTCCATCTAAGTTCAAGAGGATAACAACCATCACCAAAAGTCAACATATGTAGAACTCACATCCACCGCACTCTGGTAAATCTGTATTACTTATTGCTAAGCTAACAACATGCCCAAGCATCACACTCTCTCATACTTCAGCTGTCCTGAAACAAGTTGCTCTCTGCGAGCCTTGTTGAGTTCATACATCTTATCCTTTGGAGGCAAGTTCTCCTTCACCACTTCCACGTCCAAGAAATCATCGAACCACGCATTGATCAACGGCAAGCTCTCGCTGTTCACCACGCTGACTTCTGCGAGATCCTCAACCATGCGAAGCAAGCAAGGAAGCCAACCAACAATGATGTCCAAGTATCCGATTGTTTCACCTCCGAAGAACTTCTTCCCCTTGAGAGCCTGCTCAAGAGTCTTCAAGGTCTCTTGAGCATCTTGAACAGCCTTCTGCAGCTCTCCCCAGTCTTAGAGTAAACGTCGAAAATTGCAGGCAAGCACTGAATAAAACAAATGCCCATAAAAAACATTATATGTGGGCCATTAAAAAAATGGCATATATTTATCCCCTTTGAAGATTTTATGCTTGATGCAATATTCACTATGAATCTAGTCTAGTTTTTTTACTTGTGGATTCAGAAAAAAAGTATGCTTGGATCATACAAAATTCCCAAAGTTTTACACTCTGAAACAATTGATATATTTTCAAGCAAAACCAGATTCATTGAATCCCTCCAAAGCTAGCCAATTGAAAAATAGTCAAAATCTTTTCCTCCCAATTTTCTAGGTAATCTACTGTAAAGCTCAAAGACATATTTAGATCTTCAAATATCAAAACAACCTCAAAATTCAAGATTGTGTCAATCATAAAAGTTATCATAACAAGCAACTCATTCTATGAAAAAAAATGACCATATGGAACATGTAATCAACATTTTTGGTGAGTTTTGGTGCCACTTATGTTGAGAGTAGAGAGAAGAAGAAATCACACCTTATCCTCTGCAAACTTAGCCCAGAATCGCGCCTGCGCCCGCTCATAGGGATCCTTGGGCATGATAGGATACCCATCACTCCAAGCCTCATCGATGTACTCGACGATCACCAACGACTCGGCCATCGCCTTCTCGCCGTGCACGAGCACAGGGATCTTCTTGGTGACTGGGTTGTAGTGCAACAGCTCTGGGCTCTTTCTCATCAAGTCTTCATTGATGTACTCATACTCAACTCCCTTGAGCTTGAGAGCCCACTCCACCCTCAATGCAAAGGGCTTGCCCACATGCCAAAAACCCTCACTCTCTCTCCAGCCATATTGCTAATATTGTTGTGTTATTGAAGTGATTTCTTTTCTCTCTTTCTACTTCGTATCCAGTGAGGTGAGCATGGAGTGCTATTTGTACAGAAAAGAGAGGGACTTTTCTCTCTCAGATAGCTCAAGGCTCAGGACCAGTGAAAGCTTGGAAGTTTCTGGTGATCTGCTCTGATTTTGACCAAAGTAAATCATTGCATTTCATGATGATCCAATTTTAGAAACTTGAGCCTCAATGCAAAGTTTCTAGCTGACGGGTCAAAGTATAACTCTCCAATGTTTGAAACAAAGTGTTTGTTCAATTGAGATGACTTGGGCTTTAAAGGAAGCTCAAATTTCATGATATGTGATGATGTGATTGGCTTTTGAAGAAGTCCTGCCTTCATTCAAAGCTGGAAGACTGAGTCAAACATATTAACGTCATGCATTGGTTTTCTGTGATGGGACATAATTGACAGAAAAAGTAGATTAAGGGCCTGTTTATTTCGTTGCAAAATGTCGCAAGTCGTAAAATGATAATGGAAAAAGTGAACTGTAGTAGAGAAAATATATTGTGTTTTACGGTGTTTGATTGATAAAGTGAAGTGTAAATGGAAAAGTATATTGTGTTTTATGGTGTTTGATTGATAAAGTGAAAGTGTAAATGGTAAAGTATATTGTGTTTTACGGTGTTTGGTTGGTAATGTAAAAGTGTAAGTGGAAAAGTTGACCACAAAATTAACTGTAGCAGTGATTTAAATATTATAAATACTATTAAATTTAATCTACTATTGTAGATTAAATTATATTAATAAATTTGAGATAAAAAATTAATAATCTTAATATTTTATTTATAACAATAATACTAATAAAATATTAGTATAAATAGTAAAATATTACTAAAATATTAACTAAATAAATAATATAAAATTTTAAGAAAATCTAAAGAACATTAATAAAATTTTAAGAATACTAATAAAATATAAATATTAAAAAATCCTACAAAAATAATAAAATATAGTTATAATATTATAATATTAAAAATACTTGAAAATTATTATAATATAAATTTTATTATAATATTAAAAAATCTTACAAAAATAATAAAATATAGTTATAACATTATAATATTAAAAATACTTGAAAATTATTATAATATAAATTTTATTATAATATTATTGTAATATTATAGAAATATAAAATTAACAAAGTAAAATATAATTATAATATAATAATAAATTATCATTATAGTATTATTATACTGAATTAATATTACAATATTAACATAATAAAATATTAATATAATAATAAAATATATTATGATATTAATAAATTGATTTTTTATATTAAAAATAAATAATTAAATATATAATAATTTTATATTAAAGTATAATATTGTTATATTAATAAAATATTAACTCTAATAAAATAATAAAAAAAATGGAATAAGTATTAATAAAATATAAAGTATTAAATAAAATATTTAATAAAATATCAAGTTAAAATAGTAAAATATTAAATATTAAAATAATATTAAAAACAATAAAAAATTAAAGATTAAAATATAAAATAATTAAATAATTAAATAAGAAATTGAATACTATTTAAAATATTAAATATTTAATAATATTAATTATATATTGATTATCAAGTAACTGTTTTGAACTATAAGTGTATTACAAGTAAGAGTTACATGATCACAAAATTAACTGTTGCAACTGCAAGTGAGAAAATATGAGTGTAAAAGTGATATTTATATGACCACAAATTTAACTGTAGCAACTGCAAATGGGAAAAGAAGAGTTGCATTTTGCAACTTATTTTTCACCGAAACAAACAACGGAAAATGAAAAAGAAGTTTTACGGCTTGCGTTTTGCGGCGTTTTGCGGCGAAACAAAGACGCCCTAAGCCAACTCTTTGTATACGGTAGAACTTTTTTCCAGTTTCGTAAGTTTCACAGTAGATTAATGTAAATGGGAGATAATTATTCTACATCTACACTGAAAACATTCAACTGATCGAATAACTTACAAAATGGCCTGCATTACTTGAGATTTTGAACTGTGAGGGGAAAACTTCCCCAGTTTACTTTCTTGGAAATGTCAAAAACTGCCGATGTATGATGATGAACAGCGATTACAAGCTTAAAAGGGCCTTTGAGACATTTCTGGATATCCGATCATGTATTGGCTCCTGTCAAAATGAAACATGTTAAGGTGGATGTATTAATGAAATTACCGAATGAATGATGGAATAGGTTTTGAGTTTTTTACCTCCACGCTTCGAATCTCAAACTTTGAGTTTGTGATTGTTTCAAAAAGGAAAATGTACCTGCCAGGCACCCCAGAAAGATCCGTTCCTTAGAAATTGTTAAAAATGCATCTATTTAACTAGCACTGACAAAATATAGCGACTTACAGGACAAGGATAAAATCCAAAGTAGAGGTTTTATGTGTCATTTCCAATTTCACAAAAATTAGTAGGCAGAGGTATGAACTGACAAGAAATGTCAAATATGAGAATGAATGATGATTTTTTTTTTTTTTTTTGGGTGCATGTGTGTGCATGTGTGTGTGTTCTTGCTTTTATTGATGGTTCTAGGCCCATGTACAGCACTTAAGGATGACACAGAATGCAACATGATTAAAACAACATGCAACAGCTCCCACCCACCGAGCAGATGATACGCAGACATAAAATAAATAAATAAAACACAACGCTTGTACAACCTCAACCTCAACCCCCCCCCCCCCCCCCCACCCCCCACAAAACAAAACAAAAACAAAAAAAAACCGCACACACGCACACAACCCCCACCACCACCACCAAAGTAAACATCAAGAAGCATCAGACACGTGGAAGCCCTTCAGATGAACTGCCAACGCCAACACCATCACATACCAACAATGAGCAAATAGTGCACCTTGTAAATACGTATACAAGGAATGCACAACCAAACAGATGCGCCCACACTACGTGCCTTTTTTGAAACTATCCACCTCACCGAGAAACAACAAGACATCGGGTTTTGGGTTATTTTTTTCATCAACAGTCCTATACTGAAATACTGATGAAACTACCAGGAGCCCTCCTCATCATAAGACATTGGGTTTTGGGTTACTTTTAGTATTTAGCGGTGTTACACTGAAATATCAATGATGGTACTAGGAGCGCTCATTATAAGACACTACAATCATCCTTGGATTTATCTCGACTAAATGCCTCTCTTTTTTGTGTGGTTCTCAACATAATTAGTTCTCCTATACGGTTTTGCCTACAAGTCCTTTCAGATTTTCCTATGGCAAGGGAACTCCCATTTCCATGTGGGGGTTTATCACAACATGGATTATTTTTGACAATTTTAACCATGGTTCTAACCCACGTCCTTCGGTGGCTTAACTTTTACCCGTGGTTCTTGAAGGTCCGCGTCCTCCACCTGCTTTTCTTTTCTTTTTCATTTTGTAAATAAAAATTCTTTTTGAAAATTGAATTCCTCTTCACGGTCGTATAACAGTGACAACTTTTCCTTGTCGCCAAAATGAGACTTTGTTTTATGCATGATATTTTTTAAAATGGTCATTAATTGGAGGCATTGGTCTTTCTCCTTGTACATCAATTAGGTGATATGCCCCTCTTTCATGCATCGTTTTAGTGACACAAGGGCATTTCCACTTTTTGTCCCCATTTTGTCATCCCCACCCTCGTCTCTGCTGCTACTTCAAAGCCATCAACATCAACATATCCATTGAAATTAGTAGATTAAATCATACTCAGGCTAATGACAATTTAGAGCCTAATTCAAAACCATTAGTTCAATTGTTGAAGTTGCCTATTACAATTGTGGGCCAACCCGACGTGGAGTTTATGATTCCAAATGTAGCCCTTGTTTTTTTCTTTTTTTTAACATATCCAAAGCTTTCATTCATCTACAATTAATCCATTCCCTCAAAGTTCATCTTCCCCCCATCAAAATGGCATTCATTAGTATTCACCATCACTTTAGGCATGTTTAGTTGTAGGGAAAGGAATTAAGGAATGGGTAGGTGGGACCCGTAAAAGGAAGAAATTGGGTTGAATTTGATGCGGCAAGTGGGGCCAAAAGAAAGGGAAATGAAAATCTAGAAATATGTGTTTTGTCATATAAGCAAATAAGTGAGGAATGGGGGGTGACATCATCCATACATAGCAATTTATTTTGTTATCATTTAAAACCACTCTCTCTCCGACTTTTTAAATTTTATAATAATATAAACCCTCCCCCCCCCCCCCTTTTCCTTTCTTTTCTCTCCCAATTCTCATATTCTTTATACGAAATGGCTTTCCTCGTAGAACAAATTTTTGGGAAAGCCAATTCCCAAAGTTTTAGGTTAGGGTGTTTTCGGTGGTGGGGAATTGAGGGGAAAGAAATGGGGTGGCCATATGCCATAGACCCACCTTTTCCTGTTTCTTTCCTCTTTTTCCCTCAACCAAACAACCTTTTTGTAAAGAAGAAACATGAAAGCAGAAAGAAATTTTTTTCAAATCATCCAAAAAGCTTTAGAGGGTACACCAAATAAAAATTAAGGCTCGATTTTTTATCGAGCCCTAATGATGCAAACAACACTTATATAGTAGGGGGTCGGGTTTAGATTCAATGCTGATGGGTTCTAAGAAAATGAACCTAATTAAAATAAATCCATATCGAACGATTTTACGCCGACTCATATTGGGCGATTTATCTACTGATATTTCAAATATCGGTTGTTTTTTGTTGCAAACGATATGGGCGAACGATTTCTCCATATCGCATTGGCAACAGACAAAAATGAGATATCGGTTGATATCTCGGCCGATATTTAAAATAGTGCTATTATTTGCCTCCCAACAATAGTATGTTAATCATATTATCTTCTGTGATTGCTCAAGCTCCTATTGAACTTCAGCAGAAGCCTATTGATGACGAGGGATTGGTGTAATATCCCCTATTTAATAATACCATATTGTTATTTTTAAAATTTATTTGATTTTACTTATTATCTTATTATTATTAATTAACTTGATTTAGTATCATTATTAGTATTATTATTATTTTCATCCAAGCCCAATAAGCTCAGCCCATTCTCCTTTTTCTTTTATTTTCTTTTTCTTTTTATGCTAAGCCCACATGAGCCAAGCCCACTTCCTTATTTTCATCTTTTCTATATTTCTTTAAGCCCAAAAACTAAGCCCGCAAGCCCACTCTCTATTTTCTTATTCTTCATGTTACTTATTTCTTTTAACTAAAACCCAATAATCTATAACCCAAAACCCAATCCCAATCCTAATTCAAATCCTATTTTCAAAATCATGACCTTAAAAAAATCTTAATCCTAATCCAAATCTATAATCTAATCTAAATATATAATCATAATTCAAATTCCAATCCAACTCACATCCTAATCCTAATTACTAAATTAAGCAATCTAAACCTAACTAGAATTCAGGTTTCTAAAATATCTAATAACCTATATAAAAACTCAAACTCCTTTTTTCTCTTCTACCTCAAGAGAAAACCCTAATCCAAACTCTCCCCACCCCTTCTTTCTTTTCTCCTCAATGGAGCATGAACAAAAGGGATCTTGAAGGGTAAAGATGGAGGAATATGATAGGGGAGAGCAAATCCATGTAAGTAATCTATCTTTTCAAAAAAAATTTTATGTTGTTTATCAAAAATCATGTCTATATCACGATCTCCAAGTATATTTTTATACATCAAAACACAATCTAAAATTTAACTAAAATACATGTAAAGATATACCAACCAATAATTTTAATTTATATAATTTTTTTCAAAATTTTAAAACAAAGGATTTCAAAAAAATAAATAAACAAACAAATACCTGGCCTTGCCTGGGCCGGCCTGGCCTGGGCAGGGCCTAGTCGAGCCCAGGACAAGCCTGGTCGGGCCCTGGCCGGGCCTGCTGGGCCGTGCAGTATAGGGCCTGGCCCTGTGCTGCCACACACCCTTTAAAAAAAAAAGAATTAATAGGCCGGACCAGACCCGGCCTGGCCCAGGTCTGGCCGGGCTGCACAGAGAGCCCAAAGGAAAAAAAAGGAAAAAGTAAAGAAGAAAGAAAGGAAAGATTTGCATATTAAAATAATTTATTAAAAATATCAAAAAAAATAGAGAAAAATATAAATAATATTCTACAACACTTCTACTTTCTAAAATAAAAATTTTAGATAAATACTAACATAAATTAAATTTAATCACCCACTTTAAAGCCATCTTCCTTAAAGGTAACTTCAGACTCTTTAAGTATTTTAAGGAGTTAAAGCCTATTAAAAATCTAATAAAAATTAAAAATTAGTTTAAATTAAACCTATTAAATTCATTAGACTCAGAGAACCATATTCCTAACTAATCAAGATTAAAACCCATCATAACTCCCAAGTAAAACATCGTTTTTAAAATCAAACAATTTCTATTGGAATGAATATTTAGATTTATCGGGCCTTGTGATTTTAGTGTTTTGGACTCAGGATCTAGCTCAGGTGAGTGTTTCTTTTCTTGTGTAAGTTTATTTAATTTTGTTGTGAGTGTTTCCTTTCTTTATTTAATTTTATTAGTGAGTGTTTTACTTCTTTGTTTAAATTTTATTTAATTGTGTTGTGAATGTTTGTTCTCATGTCTTTTCCTTATTTACTATTGCCAATAGTGCTCATGTATCTATTCGTATCATTTTATGTTATTATATGACATATTTTACCAGTATGATTACCCGTACCATTTCATATGACATCAGTGATTGTACACCCTATGTATTTTGTTAATATGAGTATTTATTGGCATCATTTCATGTGTTGGTACATCGCTATTGTTGGCTTAGACCTAGTATTGATATACCGTGGATGGGAATTGATCTAATAACTGACCTAGTTGTGATAAATCTTAGAATATAGGTATATTGATCTTGAGGCTGATTGATTGATGATTGACTAGAGATTCATATTTTATATATAGTATTTGTCGGACAAATTGTTGGTGACTATTCCGACTAGAATTCTTTTGGATATTGAGGACGTGTTAGATATGATGTTATTTTATCGATAGGCTGTTTTACCGATACATGGATATGTATGAATATAATACTCTTGACGCTAGTGTATATGATGAGACAGACGTCTGGACTATTAGGAGCTATTATTTCTAGATTTCTCCATTGGTGAGCTTGACTGATGTATTGATGACCTTATTGATATTGATTACTAGATATAGGGAGGATTTAGATTTCATATTGATCGAGGATGTGGCACTCTTTAATTATGATCTTGGTTTTGGATTGATGAAATAAAGACTTTTATAATTACCCTAGTGATTTGATCGAGTACTGATGATCTTATCAATGTTGGATATTAAATGTAGAGATGATTGAGATGTTATGTTGATCGAGGACATTATATTCTTTAGTTATGATCTTGATTATGGTTGGATAAGTCTGATTTTGATCTCGATGATATATATATTACTTCATGATTGGTTCTTGACTATTTCAGTTATAGAGATAGAATTATTATGAATGATTTCATTGATATCAGTGACTATATTACATGTTCGGAGTTTTATGACAGCTATTGATCGATCTGATTTATCGATGACTTTGAGGATACAAGATTATATATATTGCTCGGATTATTCTATTCATGACAGTAGGTCATTACTCATCCTAAATATCTTGATTCACTTGAGAACTTGACTGATTATACTTGGTATCTACCTGATAACTATCATGTCCATGTTACCATTAATTGCTGGAAAAATATTGTTACACGGTAACAACACTCTCATGTTATACTTGTTACATGTCCTGTTATACCGGTACCCTGTTCACTGACATTATATATCTTGTTATACATGTATCACGATTTCACTTTTGATGTTGCTACTGTTATCATTACCGAGTTATCCCAGTAAATTTAGATAACATGTACATTTCCTAATGTTGATAACTAATGACATGATATTAAACAACTTACACCGGGATTAGAGAAATTGATGGAGGAGACAGCGTATGTATTTGTGTGGACCTAGGATATAGGTTGCGCAGCTGAAAGAGGGTTCCACTGCAGGGTTCCCGTAGGGTGACTGGCACCCGTCCTGTTCCTGTTATACATGTTATACATGTACCTGACCTGTTATACATGTTCCTGACTACCTTACGGTAGATCCTGGTTCAGTGTCAGGGGTCTGGGCCGTGGTCCCGGTATGCACGGGACCCACCTAAAACACAAACAATGTCTCCAACCGATCAGTTTCAATAACTGAGAACCTCAATTGGCACATGTAGTAGGCGTAATATGGGATGCGTCTATTACATGTGGCAATTGGTGTTCGCTAACATAATTAATAATGATAAACTATTAATATATTGTGACTGACCGTGATCACCCGATTGTACGTATATATATAATTATGATCGACATATGATTGTACACATGACTAGATTGTATACCAGACTAGTGTCATATGCTAGGTTACCCATCTTGACGTTAGTGGTCAGGATACCAGTTATATATCATTCATACCTTTGTTCTTGACATTGATTATTCTGTTATTTTTCATTTCAATTATCATGTTGTTATTGCTTGCGTTGTTATGCACGAACACCTTTTCCTTTACACACACTCATTAGGTCGCTTCTGACGATCCTACATTTGCACGTCTAGGATTTTGGGCATCTTCTTATATTGTTCAGGTGTTCGTGTGATCGTACGCGTTATGAGGAGTTGGAGTCTCTCTTTTCTTAATTATAGGTATTCATGCTCTTTTATTCATGTTATTTTTTATTCTATCTATCGTATCCCGTTGTCATTTCTTTCCTTCATTCATCTGTTATCATTGTACTAGATATTTATATGTCATATTACAGTGATACTGAATTATTATGATTTAGATTTATAGCTTGTTCAAGTTACTTTAGGCTTAGCGTGTATATGTGGGGTATTTTCCTCGCGTATATACATCGCCGACTCTCGTCGCGACTCCGTTTCCACGTATTTTAGGAAGCGGGGCGTGACAATTGGAGACCTCTTCTTCATCCTTGCCAATGTAGCGGATGAGATGTGGCTGATGTTTGCTTTTGCTAACTCCTAACACACATAGGTACTAGTCAGTGTAGTCACTAGTTTTCTAACCTCGCTAGTACAAGAATCATAAACTCACTCAGAGGCTACCCCCCTTCATAAACTGAGGAAGCAAAGAGACTTTATTTTATCACATTGTTATTTTGTTTGGCTTCATTTACATGTTAAACAGATAGCCACTTAGATAGGCCTCACTACCTGGTGATTACAAGACATTCAATTAGTTTCACAAATCAATCAAGTTTGTCTAGCATAATATCACAATCGCTCATTGCTTCCACTTGAATATAGCACATATTTCCAATTAGTTCATTGCTTCTCTTCACAGTGCACGTTGTTTTGGATTATTAGCAAGTTGCTGGGAACTTAATCTCATGTTTATTTCCTTCTTGTTCTTTTCATGCCTTCAGTGATGATAATCAGATGGGTGATATTGTATTAATGTCCACTAATTTCACTAGCTTGTTAGCTTTTTGTTGGTGATTTTCTCTTGTTGCCGCCAAGAAGCAAGATACCATTTTGGAATCAAGAGTTGAGGACCTGAGGATGAGTTTCATGCTATGGTTGATACTACTGCCAATCAATTCCATGTTGGTGCTTGCTTGGTGACTTGGAGTTCCCTAGTTACAAGCTAATTCAACTTGGAGGCAGTCAGGTGTTCCATGAACAACCAAGCATATCAAGATTGATTGTGATGTGAAACGGGGTATGCGATAAGAAATCAGTGATATGATAAATTTTGCTACATTTCACAAACTATTACGATCTTGGGTAAGAAAAGAATTAAAACAAATAATGCAAGATGATGGTTTTAACAAAACGTGCAAGTACATGTGTACCGTCCGCAATTTGAATAAACCAAAGTAACTACTGATTTTGATGGCAAAGCTTGTACTCTCAATATATATATGGTCAGCAAATACAAGATAGCAGATGCACACAAACTCACAATATAGTGGCAGCAGTTTAAATTGATAAAATAATAAAGGCGGTCATCAACCCACAAATAAATAGATCGTGTTAAAAAAATTTACATATTGATGATTACAGGAATCTCTCTGACCTGTAGTTGGTACTGATGCATAGAGCTCGTCGCCACAATCATAATAGTACCAAGATCGCCTGAAACTGAGCCCGGATGTGAAAGTTACGGCCCAAAAACGAAGTAAGGTCGCTAACAGGTCTGTTTTTTGATAATGAATCTGAATCTGAATTGAAGCTTGTGTCTTCTTTCTTCTTTGAAGCAACAGGATGATGCTGGAGATGGTGCTGATGGGTGATGGTGCGTCCGTCGGAGGAGGTGGCGGTGTTGGTTTTGTTGGAGGAGATAAGATTAGTGGGTTGTTGGAGGTTTTCTTGAGTTCCTTTGGATAGATTGTAGAAGAAGACAAGAAGAATAAAGAGTTGGCGTTTGCTGTTGATGGCTTTTTGTGGAGAGGGAGAATAATTGTTGATTTTTTTCTAGGATTTGTTTGCAGGTGAAAAAAATAAGAAGGAGAAATTAAATTAAGGTTTATTTGAAGGAGGTTAGAAAGCAATCCTAAATAATATGAGAGAAGTTAAATCTCACACAATAAAATTTATCAAAATTCTTCATTGCTCATTGTTGGTACAATAGGGCCTTTATATAGGCTTTTACAAATTGAGTCCAACTCAAACTCAAACTCCTAATCTAAGGGGCTGTTTGTTTCGTCGTAGAAGGCGTAAAACTCTGTAATTCGTAAATGACTTACAACCTAATTATAACTACGACGTTTGTTTGGACCGTAATTCGTAAAAGATTTACGCAACTCAACTGTCACTCACTTGCATCCCTATTACCACTCACTTGCAACACTATTACAGTTAATTTTGTGGTCATGCAAATTTGTATTATTTTTTATGTTAATATTAATTTTTTTAATATTTAGTATTTTTAATGTTTATTGAGAATATTAAAACTTTTTAAATCACCAAATAGTTAATTTTGTGGTCAACTTTTTCACTTACAACGTACACATTACGACAACCAAAAACCGTAAAATATAATACACTTTTTCACTTACAACTTTATATTAACAACCAAACACCGTAAAACTTACATGCATGTGACTCATTTACGGTTGTAAAGATTTTACCAATTATGATTTACGAACTACGGCCAATTACGACAACCAAACAGACCTTAAATAGAATTACAATCCCAAAATTTAAAAACTCAAAATACCAAAATAAAGAAACTAAAAAAACAAAAAATAAAGAAAATGAACAAAAATCTCAAATCCTACTACGACTTCAACTTGGACTGGAACTTCTTAAATTCATCTCTTCGGCTCTTTCATCTTGAATAGATGTCTGCATCATTCTCCCCGAGTGGAAGAAAACTCGATTCCGTCGAGTTTAGATGGATTAGGTATCCCATGTTGCACTGGATCAATCCTTTGCAAATCACCTCGATCTAGCTGTGAATCAACAGTATTTTCCTTTTACACCGGTTTAAGTACCTATGAGTTCTACTAGTTTTGATGGTGATAGTCTCATCCTGTAAAATTTTATCAACCGCCTCTGCTGTAATAACATGAATATCTGGGAGTGTGATAAATGGGGGTCACTATTTTAAATCTCAGCTGATATATCGGTATTCGGCCGAGATACCGGAATTTGATCTAAAACGATACGATAAGTGCAAAATTTTACCAGATATATCGCCACGTGGCCGATATATCGACCGATATCCGAAATGAATATATCCGATTTATCGCCACATGATGTATTTGAGGAGCTTCAAACGAATTTGACGAGCTTCTATGAAAGGTAAGTACCCTCTATGAGTCTATAACCCTAAACTTACTTAAAATAGTTTCATATGATTTACGTAGGCAATCACATGTATATTCTTCATCCGGTATGATGTTCGGCATTTAATACCATATCGCGATATATCACCCGACATCTGATATCCGGTATATAATTTTGCCAACCGATATATCGCCGATATCTGATATTTAAAACGCTGATGAGGGTCTCTCAAAGAATAGCTTAGGGGAAGGCTCAACAATCAAGGGGCTACAATCAAAACTCTTGTAATCCACTATATCATTAACATTGAAATTACAACTAATATCATAATCTCTAGGAAGATCTATAACATAAGTATTATAATTCAGCTAATTCAAGATCTTGAAAGGCCCAGCACTGCGAACATGCAACATTTTAACAGTTTCTGAAGGAAACTGTTTCGGATAAAACTGAACCATCACATAGTCGCCTACATTAAAATTTTTAAATATTTTTCTACTGTCAGCTCGTAGAGTAAGCTTCACATTGCTCTATTTATTTTTATCACTAATCTCTTTGTGTAGTTTGTGCACGTGTTTATGTGATGCAAATGCAGGTACAGACTCGAATGCTTTATAGTGAGATGGTGTCTGTAGTAAGGAAGTGATTTGTGGACATGGTATGTGTGATTAGTGTGAGATAGAGAAGAAACGATAGCAATGAGAAGTAGAGAGGGTGGAGTTGGTAGCAAAGCTATAATAGACGTTTGTTAGGGCATCCGGTCTTGGGTCTCAAGGGTAGTACCTTAATCTGCTTACCCTCATGCTCAAATTGATACATGCTGGATCGATCGTAAATTGTGACATTTTTGTCAAACCATGGTCTATCTAGTATAACTTGACCCATATTCATGGTGATCACATCACACCAAATCTTGTCTTTATAATGATTGAAACTGACTGGAACAAGACATCGTTGTTTGACCTCAAGTGCTGCAGAGTCAATCCAAGATACTTTGTATGGGTGGAGGTAGGGTATAATCTCTAATCCAAGATTTTCACACAACCTGGACGATATTGCATTGATACAACTTTCACTGTCCACAATCACCTTACAACTCTTGTCTCCAATCTTGGTGAATATGTGAAAGGTCGCAGTTCTTCTCCAATTGTCCTTTTTTGCTGGTGGAGAGAATACATTTGACGACAGACAAATAGGTAGACGGTGTTGGCCTAATACAGTTGAGACCAACATCATTGCTTGATGACTCGTCGTCAGTTTCAACATCTGTGTGATAGGTATACTCATCAGAATCTGACTCAGTGGCTTCGGTGGGTGCTCCATCTATTATGGTGATTTTGACAAGACTAGAACAACTGACGGCTAAATGTCCATAACCTTGACATTTGTAGCACTTGATTATAGAACTAATTCTGAAAGAATCAGGGCCCTTGTTTCTATTGTCCCGTTCAAAACTCTTACCCTTGATGTCATCTCTATGTGAAGGGGTTTGGGTACTAGACCTATGGAGTTGGGAAGGTAGAGAAGGTCTAGACACTGATGCTTTATGATCATGACTCTTGGAAAGGTTATTGGTCCTAGCGGAATCTAAATCTTGCACTAAGGCATGTGTTGCGTAACTCGGTTACTCCTCTAACTAATAGTTCAGTTCGTAGGTCATCTCTCAGGCCGACTCTGGATCTAGAAAGAATTTGAGCTTCACCTTCCTTATGGAGGGTACTACATCTAATGAGAAATTCATCAAATTTCTCGACATACTCCTTTGCAGATTTGTTACCATGTGTATGCTGGTGCCAATTGTCCATGAGACAAGCACTAAACAATGGTGGCACATACTTTGTTTCTAACTCTTCTTTCATTCTATCCTATGTGTCAATCGGTAGTCGACCTCGGGCTGCACGTCTGTTTTCTAGGTTGGTCCAATACTGACTAGCTTGACCAGACAGTTTCATTGCAGCGTACTTAACTTTCCTAAACTCAGTAAGTTCGTACCATGTGAAGTACCTATCTAATTGGAGTGTCCAGTCTATTGGAAGTTGTGGGTTGTGACGTCCCTCAAAGTTGGGAACATCGATCTTGATGCTTTTCAGATATGATTACAGGATTGAATGTGTTCTCAGTGTTGTTACGTCGGTTGTTTTTTGGTGGAGTTTGATCACGTGTGGACTCCACATTGGTCAACCTTTCGTCGAGTGTCTTAAGGGTATCTAACTTGGCATTTATCTCAGCAAACATTGCGGCAATCTGTCGGGGATCCATTAGGGTGATATGAGATTCGCTACTCTTCTAAGAGTTATGGGTGACCATTATGGGTGGGCATGCACTATGCAAAACTTAATGAACATGAAGAGATGCAAGTCTAAACTAGATGATGATTTTTTTATTTTTTTATTTATTTTTTAATGCAAAGAAAGCGGTAAAATTCCTAGAAGTGCCTAGATGCAAATCCTACCCTAACCGTGCTCTGATACCAAGATGATGTGAAACGGGGTATGCGAGTGAATCAGAAATCAGTGATATGATAAAATTTGCTATGTTTCACCAAGTATTACGATTTTAGGTAGGAAAATAATTAAAACAAATAATGTAAGATGATGAATTTAACAAAATGTGCAAGTACAGGTGCATCATTCGCAATTTCAACAAACTAAAGTAACTACCGGTTTTGATGGCAAAGCTTGTACTTCAATATATGATCAGCAAATACAATATAGCAGATGCACACGAACTCGCAATATAGTGACAGCAGTTTAAATTGATAAAATGATAAAGGTGGTTATCAACCCACAAATAAATAGATCGTGTTAAAGAAAATTTACATACTGATGATTACAGATATCTCTCTGACCTGTAGTTGGTACTGATATGTAGAGCTCGTTGCCACGATTGTAACGGTACCAAGATCGCCTGAAACGGAATCCGGATGCGAAAGTTACAGCCTAATAATGAAGTAGGGTCGCTAGCAGGTCTGTTTTTTGATAATGGGTATGGATCCGAATTGAAGCTTGTGTCTTCTTCCTTCTTTGAAGCAACAGGATGATGCTGGAGATGGTGCTGATGGGTGAGGTTGCGTCCGTCAGAGGAGGTGGCGGCGTTGGTTTTGTTGGAGGAGATGAGATCAGTGGGTTATTGGATGTTTTTTTGAGTTATTTTGGATGGATTGTAGAAGATAAGAAGAGTAAAGAGTTGCCGTTTGCTGTTGATGGCTTTTTGTGAAGAGGGAGAAAATAATTGTTAGTTTTTTCTAAGATATATTTGCAGGTAAAAGGAATAAGAAGGAGAAATTAGATTAAGGTTTATATGAAAGAGGTTATAAAGTAATCCTAAACAATATGAGAGAAGTTAAATCTCACACAATATCAAAATTCTTCATTGCTCACTGTTGGTACAATAGGGCCTTTATTTAGGCTTTTATAAAATTGAGTCCAACTCAAACTCAAACTCCTAATCTAAATAGAATTACAATCCCAAAATTTTAGAAACTCAAGATACCAAAATAAAGAAGCTAAAAAGAACAAAAATAAAGAAAGAGAAAATCTCAAATCCTACTATGACTTTAACTTAGACTGGGACTTCTTAAATTCATCTCTTCGGTTCTTTCATCTTGAATAGATGTCTGCATCAGATTATCATCTCGTTCTTAATTTTCTTTTCCACGATCTTGATATGTGTACCACGGTATGGTTTCTTCCCAAAATCTCTCCATACTCTTCATTTTTTGACTTTTCTACGACATAGGCTTTATTTGTATGACCACCATGAGTTTGAAGGGCTTGTTAGTGTACATACATATGTATTTCTTTAATAAATATACTTCTATATTATTGTTGTCACCTCCACGAAGCAAATCTAAGGACATCTGCACATGTATATGTAAAAGGATAGATGTGCTAACAAGATTGAGAGAAACCTTTCCAGCAAATTTTTTCCCTTTTTTGTCATTCATCCTCTCAACTTTTCTATATTGCAAAGCACATAGTACATGAGTTCCTCAACTAAAATAGCCAAAATTAAGGGGGAAAAATTACAGTAAACTGTAAAAGAAAAGATAAATGTACAAATTTTATTTATCTCTTCCTTTTCAATGTATGGTGAACAAAAAACAAAAGACAAGAGGAGGAGGGAGACATACCGCCAAGCAAGTTCACAAACAAGTTCCTCAGGAGCCTCAGGAAGGACCTGAAAGTCCAAACGCATGGGATAAGTAAACCACATACATAAATAAATATAAGTTGGAAAGTTATAAAATATACATGCATACCTTATCTACATATGGATTGCAGTGTTCCTTGAACCACAGCCTTAAGAATTCCTGAGAATGAAGGATAGGTTTCAGCTAAATGTTATAAAACCACTGCAAAACTTTATAACACAACAAAGCTAAAAGATAAGAAGCATAAGAGATGTGTGTGTGCGCGTGCGCGCGCCAGTGTTTGAAAGTAAACTAGTGGCAAGAAAGTGTCCTTCCAGTTCTTTCAGGTAAGTTGATTCAAAATTCTAAATACATAAGGAACTACTGTAATACACAAGTCAATCAATCATTAAACACCTTATCAACATTTTCAGGCTTGCGACCAGCATGAAAGCGCTCCTCATAAGAATTAGCAACCCAGTATCTGCTGGAATCAGGGGTATGCACCTAAATCATAGAACAAAGAACAATGGATAAGCATAAAACAGTACCTAGTAGCTATCCTATAGAATGGAAAAGTAACATGGAGCAGAAAATTGTCTTCTTCATAATCAAAACAATACTCTGCAAATTTTTACATTTACTGGATCATATTTACATTTAAATGCCCATGTTACAAAAAGTTAAATTGAACCTTCCATATTCAAGTTTTCTGGTGTTGATTGAGTTCCAGGTATAATGAATATAAAGCTGCAGGAGGCCAGCCTACATCTCCAAGCTCAGAAAATACGTGTACATATGTGTTTGTTGTGGTAGCTTCCTTCAGGTTTTTTTTTTTTTTCCTTCTTTTTTTCCTGCAAAACTGGTTTGTGCAGGCTCCCTATGTGTATTCTGTCTTCTTTTCCTTCTCCCTATATTTTATCATAGTTCTTATCCTACAATTCCTCCAGGATACTAGGGTATCTTAATTTTAAACATTAGATACTGAAGGATTATTAAACAACGCAATTAAGATAAACAATACTAGTCATCAAATGTGAATAAACAATATTAGTTCAACCTTTGGATAATGAAAACACAATCCAAACATACCATCATCCCTATTAAAAGAAACTTATATATTCCTTATACGCTCTCAAAATGTTTGCATTCAGCATCACCACTATTTGAGAGAGAAAGGAAGACAAAGCCAATGCGCAATAGCACGAGGAGTGATTGTCAATAGCGAAACAACAAGGGCCATATGCATGTTTTATGTCTTCTCTGTCAAATTCATAGAGTTAAAATTAGCGACCCTTTACAGTCCCTTTATATTGCCTTTTCAATACTAGTAAGATATCAACCAAAACTAATATTTGGCCCCATTTTCGATTGGTCCCCTAAATAACTGATATCAATTTCCCGAGACTTCCTAAAATTATCTATAAGCAATGGCAAAAATATGGCCCCATGAGTGCAACTAGCGTAACGGAATACATATTAGATAATAGGCAAATGTGATGCATGATATCAAGTCCGTACAAAATAAATGACTGGGCTCATTTCTTGTGCCATTGGAAAAGATGATTTCTGGAAATAAATTTTCAGCAAATGAAGTGTAAAATGAAAATTAGCTAAGGATAGAAACACACGTATAATAAATGTTAGTACATGACACTTGATAGCAGATGAGGTTACAGTGTATACTAAAGAGAAAAGGATAGAAAAAAGACAAACAGAAGTGGAGAAAGAAATAGTACATGATACAGGATATCAAACCTCATCAATCAACATTATCGTACCATCAACATCCTTTCCAAATTCATATTTTGTGTCAACCAGTAGTAGTCCATTCTCCAAAGCCACTTGCTGCAAGTAAAAAAATCATGGCAAAGGCTAGTGATATTAAATAATTTTTCCTACATCCATGAAAAGACTAGCAACTAAAATGCTGGTAACAAATATTTTCAAATAAATAATATATCCAAGTACATGATACATTCATCAGAAAAACATGGATCAAACAGACGACAAAGCAATGCACTATAGCGTGTGTATATTTTGTTTATGCAATACCAAAATAAAAAGAAAACAGATGTCCATTACATGGGCTTTTGTTATAAGGAGAAACAAGTGTGAACCCCCCACCCCCCACCAGGAGTACGAGGACAAACAATTATCAAGAAAGAAATTACTCACCTGTCCATATGCAAATAATTCCAATGCCTTGCTGCTTACTTCAGCATATTCATCTTTTGTCATCAAACCAAGTTCAAATATCTGGGCAAAGATAAAATTATTAAGTATTGAGATACAACAGCTAGCAACACATGAAAACAAAACATCATTCTCTAAAAGTGATTGTAAGCAGAGCCAAGACGTCATACATCTAACTGCAGACGATGAAGAAAACAAATATACTCATAACAAACTTCATTCTGAACTTAATATAGCAACACAATACATACATATAATGGTGTTTCACAGACTTATGCAAGGCTAAAACATCTATATGAGATTAGCCTATGTTGCATGGATACTTCTAGAAAACGAGACGGTCTTGTGTTTGATAAATTTTTGATACTTGGATCTCAGAATCTTAATACATACTTGTCGGATATTCCTATAACACATGTAAAATTAAATGTATCTCATACGCATTGAAGACGTAGAATAGATGCATCAGGGATCAAGAAATGGTGTTTCACAGACATTTGCAAGGCTAAAAAACATCTCCATGAGATTAGCTTGTGTTGAATAGATACCGCCAGAAAATGGCTCCATGAGATTAGCTTATGTTGCATGAATACTTCAGAAAACGAGACATACTTGTGTTTGATAAACATTTAACACTTGGATCTCGGATACTTAATATATATTTGTCAGATATTCCTATAACACATGTAAAATTAATGTATCTCATAAGCATTGGAGACATAGGATAGATCCATCAGGCACCAAGAAGTGAATATTACTTTGGCCACTTTATATTACTTGAGTAATTGTGTTTTTTTAACCATTACAGCCCATGTTATAGATATAATTTTATTTATTGTCATGTCCATGACATATCTGTATCTTTGAATTTTCAAGATTTGTTGTATCTGTCTACACATTGTGTACCCGTATAGGTATATGTACTAGTGCAATATAGGAATTAGATATACTTAAATGTCTTTTATCAATATACCAGTGCAATATAGGCTTGAAATATCGCCTCATACTGATATTTTGGCCCGATATCAATACAACTGATACAACCAAAACAATTGACCATAAGACGAGAAGAAAAAGCCGATATTGCCAACTTGGATACCAAAATCCTATGGCTGATCCTGATACCGCTACCAAGATTTTAAATCATGTTGTCTAGTACAAAGTTAACATCATCTCAGATTTTTAAACATCACAAAAAAAAAACTGCAAGCTTATTTACAGTGTTATATTAGATTTCACCACTAAAGCCTCCTACGATTATACTTATTGACCCTCTGAGGAATGACTCATAAGCGCACAAGGAGAATAAATGAGCCTTTCCTGAAAACCAGAAATGGATTTCTTTATGAGTGAAGAAGGAACTATTTATTAAAAAAACAAAAAGGCTAAAAGATATTAATCTATCAACAAATTACAAAAGTATATAAACGTATTTTCAGTAACATAAATTCATACAAGTAAAGAAATCAATCATCATCGAAAGGACTTATCCATAGTTCCATACGTTAAACAACCGAACAGAAATTACTCTTTAAATATATAGGTCGTTTGGAAATTAAATATGGGGGATTATAGTTATTATGGGCATGTTAAGATACAAATAGGTCATATTTTATGGTTTTGGAGGAATTTGATTTTGTAATATCTTAATTACTAATTTATTTGTGCATTAGATCCCAATCGTATGTACACAATACCTTAGAAACCATGGGCAACTCTCCAATTGTATCTCCTAGGGGAAGATAGACCAAAAGGTAGAGAGACCCTTCTAGGCCAGCCAACCCGTGTTAGCTTAGGGGGTGGCAAACTGGTCTGGTTGAGTCATGTCGAGGTCAAATATGAGTCTATGGCCAGATAATTCTATCTGACACAAACCCGGCCTGTTTCTTTAACAAGTGAAGAGATTTGAACTAACCTGAACCGTTAATATGTAGGTTAGACAAAGCTGGCCCGGTGCAGTAAAGGAGTCAAGGTCAATTCAATAATTATAACAAATTTGGGCAGGTAATGCTCGGGGTTGACCAAAATAGGAATTAGGTCAGCCCATTCTCAGGTTTGACTAATATAATGAGTTGGGTCATGCCAGTCCCTTAGGAAAGTAAAAGTTATATTAAAACAAAATTATATATTATGAGACCAGAATTTGAACCTGAACCGAGAGAGACGGATTCTTGCATGGATTGACCAAAAGAGCCTATAATGCTGTGTTAAAACTCTTTATATAGTATTTTGTTTTAATCGTGTAATAATTGAGGCATAGGTGAGGATCCTGATAGGACCCAACGCATTTATTAAACAGGTTACTAGATCAACCCGATTACAAACCAAACCCGATAACTTGGGCATTATTCCATGTTAATTGAGCCCGTTCCCGTGATTCGGGGCCTAATGATCAACATTACTGGTAAGTTTGTCAACATCAACAGGTGTTCAAATTGTTCATTTGAATAAATTGAAACCTTTAAAGAGCCAAACCAATTCTTTCACATGCATGACCAACCCTTTCAGATGCTTATCCAGATCGTATGGATTTCGGGCTTAAATACTGATAGAATATATCTTTGCTGAGAGTTTGTGTTACTTGGTTTATATACCTAGGATTAAAGCTCGTGAGGGTAACTTTATACTTGCCATTTTGATTAATGGGATCTTGATCACAAATGTAGGCTTGTTCAAGACAAACCACAAAAGTCTCATGTGCATCTTACTTTATATATTTAAACTTTTTTCTATTTTATTTGGCTATCTCTAGTTCTCATGCAATCTCTAACCCTTCCCCAACATTGCAGAACAAAAATTCTTGTTTCTGAATGAGAACAAAGGACTGCCCTACTGCAATGCCAAACTTTTATGTGATTATATCCATGCTATTATAGCAAATTGTTATGGTTAGATTTTTCATAAAGCAAAATTCAGATTGTTCTTACTTGATATGTTGTCGGATAGCAAAAAATAGTATTTAGCATTAAAATAATCTTGCAATAGATGCTTATTGTTTTGCCATCGATTTTATGCCAAACAACAAACTGAGTTGAGGAAAGCTTTAGTCTTTAGACCCACAATAATTATGACGCATCTACTTAAATTGTTCGCATATATTAAATATGAAACTGAATACAAAATTAGTTAATATCAATATCAGTTAATAATTAGTGCATGTGACAAAAATGGCCAGCTTAACAATTAAATAGCAGAAAGGAATTGTTTGAGAGTTTTATTCAAGGACCATTTTTGATATAACTTAATAAAGAGATCATAAACTTACAGGGGAATAGCTACCAAGTCATGTATCATTCAATTTAAAACGTACGACTTCCGACCAAACATGGATCTTTGGTAACTAAAAACATTAGTTCAAAGCAGAAATAAGTGCAGTTCTATTTGTTTGAAAATCTTTAATAATTCAACTGCAGTACTCACTACACAAAACTGAAAAACCAAAAACTTTCACAGTCAAGAGAGTATTTAATAAAGGAGGATGCCCAAACTGACCTCATCAGGAGAGACTGGAACGTCATGATCTGTGGCTTTAGTTGTAGGTGTGAGTATATTTGAAGGTAGTTTTTGATTTTTTCTCATACCTAAAGTTTTTAGACAGAATCCATTAGCATGATAATTATGATTAAGAACTACAAGCTAATACTCAAAGCACGTACCTTCAGGAAGATCATTGCCACAATAACGTCTTAGACCTTTGTTGTAAACTGTCCACAGTGAGGTATCAGTGCTACCAGTCACAAAACCTCTAACTGCGATGTGATCCAAAAATAATATCAGTATCAACAAAATAAAGCAAGGAGGGAGAAGGAAGAAAAAATCATCAATTAGTTAAGTATTGAAGGTAAAAGTGGAACAAACAATGGAACAAATGCTAATATACAATGAAAAAATTCAACATCCAAATCTGTTACAAATTCAAACTCAAGGCAAAGGCCTCATTTTGCAAGTGACGTTAGCTCAAGAATTAGCTAATTCTTGCAAACTCTCGGCAAATGACCAAAAATTGGCAAGAGTTAGGAATGATGATTCTGGAATTAGCCCTAGACCACTCCCAAAACCACCTCAAAACCTACCCAATTCTAGAGTCTCTAATTCCATCAAAAGGTTGAAAGTCTCTCTCTCCCTCTCTCTCTGTGATGTAGAACTAGAGAGAGAAAGGAAAGAGAGGAGAAAAGAGAAGGAGAGCGAATTTAGAGAGAGATGGAGAAGAATTTAGAGAGAAAAAAAGAGAGAACTTAGAGAGAGAGAGAGAGAGTCTGATAATTTCTATTCTCATAAGCAATGAAAACAAAGAGGACTATTTATAGATAGGAATTTAACACAAACAAGAAAACTAAACAAAACTTAATAATCAAGAAACTCTAAATACCCAAAATTAAATAATACCTAAAAAAATAATAAATAAATAACATAATAATTAATCGCTAATTATGATCCCCATCACTCGATCTCTCTCTCTCACTCTCTCACAATTTCTAACTATTGCTAATTCTAATTCTAACCAATAAACCAACTCAAATCTAATTCCTAACTCTTCTATTATTTCTCTCTCAAAAAACTAACTCCCTAACTCCACTTGCCAAACAAGACTTAAAGGTTTTAGCACTAAGTACAGGGTATGAGTCTGCGATCTAATTGAAAAACTATAATAAAAATATACCGATCTCTTCTATATTTTTTGGACAAATTATAAATAATTATTTAAATAAAAAAGTAAAATTTGAAAATCATCCATATCATGTTGCCACATTGTTAATGAACTATTCTAAAGCTAACACCCTAAACTTCAAGTATTTCTTTATATTATCTTACCAAATGCCTACAATTTTCTAGTTTTGTCTTGCTTTATTTAGTCACTCAAACTTTTGTTGAGCGAATACTGTTACCTATCCCATTTGATGTAATATACAGGGATCGCAATCACTTTCAATCCAAATAGAAAAGGAAACTGGGGTTTGAGAAAAGAAATAAGAATCTGAGTATGCTTGGGCTTCACACTCCTTGCACAAAATTGGGCTTCACACCCCTAACACCAATCTCAAGATCACAAGATATTAGAACTCAAGAATTTTAACTGAAATGTTTTATTTCAATCATTCAATGACGACTAAAGAGGTCTTGAGGCCTATTTATAGACTTCACAAAATTCAGTTCTCAAAATATAACCGATGTGATACTGAAAACAAAGAAAAATAAAATCAAAATAAAATAAAGCAAAACTACATAATAAACTAAAGCCAAAGGAACGCAGCATGCCATTTTCTAGTATAGACTCATTCAAATGGCATGATGTCCTCATCATTTCCCCTGGTGAAGAAAACTCGACCCTGTCAAGTGGACCCCACACATGAAGCATCTCAATCGGGCTATGGTAGTGGTCGGAAAACCAACGGTCGTGCATTAAGTCTTAACCAACGTAGTGAGGTGAAATTGGACTCCGTGACGGATCAGCTGTAATCAATGGTAAATCTGAACAGGCATATGCATCAAAAAGAGTTAAATCTGCCTTACTGAAAATCGAACTGATACTAGGATCTCATGAGATATTCAATCATTAGTAATAAAAGTAATCATCCTCATAATTCTAATAGGACATGTAAGTCGAGCGTGCAACTGACTCATAGTTCTCAGAGAAACTCTCAAAGTGAATCTATCACCACATTTTTAACTGCAAATTCCTGCAAGATACTATATGGATTGGCAGCAAATTTATAATCATCATTACAAATTGTTTTTTGTTTATGAGTCTTATCATGCATTTCAGGCAAATACAATGCAACAAACTCACTAGTTAAAACTCTTACACATACAAAAATGAGATATATGGGTTTCCTAAGAGAACGTACATCGAACACCTTTATTGGTATAACATTACTATGACCGACAGAAGTATGAAAAAACTCAAAAAAAGAACTCCAAACAATCACTAAAAGGAGAAACATTAGGAGAAATCTAGCAAACAATAGGAAGGCACCCTAAAGACTTAAGTGTAGAAAGTGAACACATAACGTCATGTGAAGGTGTACTAGACTCAACTAATGCATCATGAACGGTACTAATACTATCCTCATGAACATGAGTCTCATCAAGGGCGGGTGTATTGGACTTTACTAATGCATCATGAACGTCACTAATACTTTCCTCGTGAATATGAGTCTCATCAAGTGTAGGTGTACTAGACTTTACTAACTCATCAACAACGTCATTAAGTAACCTCAGAAGGAAAGTGGACATCCTCGACAATCCTCGAATTATCAATGTCATCAATTTGCATATTATCAGTACGTTGACTCTTCGAGGGACACTGGTAATCATAATGTCCAAATTTTCACACTTAGAACACTTGATCGAGGGGCACTCGTAAGAATTGTGTCCATATCCCTCACACGTATAACACCACTTTTTAATTTTGAAAGTAGACCTATTTAAAGGTGCTCTAATAGACGATTCTAGCTCTAAAGCCAACAGAAACATCTCTTTGACAGACTCCATGTTATGTAAGATCAACTCTTTTTTGAACTCAAGTCTCAAACCATTATAAAACATATATATAGTCTATCTGAAAACCATATCTAAATATAATCTCCTCAAATAGCATATACTTGATAACAGACAAGTCTCCCTGACGCGGATAATATGACTCTTTTAACAATCGGGCTCTATAGGAGGGAATAATGTTTTCCTTAAACTTTTCCTTTATTTCATCCCACGTCTCTATAGGTCTGACGTATGTTCTCGCTAGTTGTCTTTTTACGATAGTCCAATAATCTTGAGCTGAATATTTTAGTTTCAGCTTAACAAATCGGACTCTACGATTATCAAAAAATTCATACAAATCAAAATAGTAGTCCATGTGCGCTATTCAATCAAAAAATCGTGCGAGTCATGTCTACCATAAAAATCAAGAGGCACTATGATGCTCTTTCATTGGACTTCTCTCTCCTAATAACACACCAATTATAATAATTACACTCTCTAGTGTGATGTTGTGAATCCTCGTTTCGTGATTAACAATACGCCAATCATAATAATTTCACTATAGTGCGATGTTGTGAATCCGTATTTCGTGACTCTGGGGATGTCTAAATCTCGTGCTAAACTCAGACATCTACAATTTAATTCAGGACAGATCGCAATGTAAAAAATACAAACAAGCAGATGATTATGCAAATATTCTAGACTCAAACAGAACTACATGCATGCATTAAATGATGAAATTGCAATCCTAAAAAGCTCAATCTCTATATGCAAGAAAATGTAATTCTAAGTGATGATATTAAGCAACCGACAAATAATATCAATAAACATTAAAAATTATGCAAAATAAACTATAAATAAATGCACAACTCTAGAATTTGTAGGAAATGAACAATTAAAATTGGATCAAATTACGATATCACCTGAGGAGCTGAGTAGTTCACGTTCAAACATAAGTCTTGTAAGAGATTTTAGATGATTCTCCACAACTAGTAACTAAAAATCTTACAGAAAAGCTCTGGGATAGCTGAAACACGAGTTGAACGTGACTAAAAAAAGACTACTTAAAAAACGGCTCGAATCAGGCTTGAAACGGGCTCAAAACGGCTTTTGAACCAACCATGTTGAGTTGGGTCCAAGTCGAAATTAAGTCAAAATTGAGTCAAGCCTAGTCAACTCGGCTCTGCTCGAGTCGATCGGCACGGGTCTGAGTCGTTGGGTCAAGTCAGGTCGGGTCGAAACAGTCGGCTCAGATCGGCTCCAGTCGGCTTTAGTCGGGTTGGATCCGGGGTTGCAAGTAGGTGGGGTTGACTTGAGTTGGATCCGGGTCAGATCTGCAATTGATGGTGGGTCGAGTTGCTAGTGGATGTTTCGACCAGCTGATCAGCCCGAACCCGAAAAACATTCACTGGTTGTGGGATTGGAGCAGAGGGAGGAGACGGTTGATGATTTGAAGGTGGTATTGTTTCGAGATCGGCAGCAGTGCTGAAGACGACAGCGAGGACGACTGTGAAGATCGGCGATGAGTTGTAGTTGACGGCGATGATGTGACGATGACGAAGTGGTTGCAGCGGCGAAGGGGTGCTGGCAGAGGTGGCGGTGCGTGATGTGGTTGTTGTCGAAGGTGGCGGAGCTAGCAACAAGTCTGAGAGAAGAGAGAGGTAGCGGGGAGGCGGCAGTGGTGACTTGGCTGGAGACTTTGGCGTGGTCGACTGCGGTGAATGAGGTCGAAGTCGATGAGAGGGACGGACAGAGAAGGGATGGAGGTGGAGATCGACATCAAGGGCAGAGGAGGGAGGAGACTACGTTGGGTTAGGGTTAGGATTTTTGTGGGGAAAGAGGTAGGGGATGATGAACAGTTCCCTTTTATAATTTCAGTGTTCTTTTATTCATTTTTTATTCCTTTTTTCAAGCTAGGTTAGGAGAGACGGGCAAGGGTTTGGGAAAAAAGAGAGTTAGGGTTTTGGGTTTTTTTTGGAGTGGATCTGAAAAAATTAGAGTTAGAAACCTAGGGCTCTGATACCAAAAATATGTAATATATGGGGATCACAATAAGCTTCAATCCAAATAGAAAAGGAAACTAAGATTTGAGAAAAATAAGAATATGAATAGATTTGAGCTTCGCACCTCTAGCACAAGATTGAGCTTCACACCCCTAACACCAATCTCAAGATCACAAGAAATCAGATCCCAAGAATTTTAACTAAAATTTTTTACTTCAATCATTCCATGACTACAAAAAAGCTCTTAAGGCCTATTTATAAGCTTTACAAAATTCAGTTCTCAGAATATAACCGATGTGGTACTAAAAATAAAGGAAAAGAAAACAACTAAAATGAAATCAAAATAAATAAAGCAAAACTGCATAATAATAAATTAAAGCCAAAGGAATACAGCATGTCGTCTTCTAGTATAGACTGGCTCAAACTGCGTGATGTCCTCATCACCATTCCATGCTTCTAAGAACCAAGTATCTAGTTGCATCACAAATTAAATATTTTTACGAAGCGAGAGTGATCAAAGCACATTTACAAACTTAGGTGACAAAGTGTTTTGCCCATGTAACCCCATTTTCCTTAAATTTATTAAGTTTAATCAAGAGCTATGAAGCACGAACACGAATACGGGATATGGGTATGATTGTGATACAAACACATCAATACGAATAATTTCATAAAGTAGGACACATGTATGGTATGGATACGACAAAAATTATATGCATATATTTGTGTGTATGTGTGTACATATACACAATACACGAGGCAATAGTCCAAGTATTGTGCACAAATACGAGCATGACAAGGTGTGAGATACATCATGGGTTGTCAAAAGTAATATTATACTTGTGTATACATTAATGTTTATTATGTATAATATGAATTTGTAAAGCTATAACAGTTAAATAATAATATTATCTCAAACATTATGAAATATTTTGAGTTATATAAATTAATAATTACTTCACAATCATATTCTTTATTAAGAATCCCTGATTAAACAAATCATATAAATATAGTGCATCTACAAATAATAGAATTGTAAACCCATCATTCGAATATTAGATTGATTTTCAACTTGCAAGTCTTTGGACACATGTATATTGTCTCCAATATGTCCAAGTACATTGCAAATTTCAGTCTACATCAAAAGGAGTATACGATGTATCCATTAAGTATCATTAATGTCCAAGTATCAATGAAGTATTCAACAAGTACATGTGCTTTGTCGAAGGATCTGTGTTATACAGGTAAATAGTCACATGAGACTATTAAATTTCAAAATGCGTTTTTCTCTAGCAAACTAAAGTAGTGGCATTATTTAAACTAATTTTTAGTGCACCTAACACATCCTAGATGCCTCTCATGTGAGATGCCCTTAAACTCATGTGGTTCTCTATAGCTATGATTGTTGTTAATCGCGAAAATTGTTGCATTAGTTTAGATAATTTGAGTTGATTAATAACCTGTCCAATCATTCAAAATTCAAAATGGTTTGACTAAAAACAGATTAGTATCTCTTTTCTCAAGAAATCTATAAGTTTCCCAGATTATTCATTCATATGAAGCGCATTTGTCAAGTATTTCAGTAAAATTAAATTTTGTGTATGCTACAAGAAAAGATAAGACATCTTAATGAAGTCATCAATAAGAATACATGGATATTGTATTTGATACTCTAATTATCATTCCCAAGGTGATGTATAGAAATAAGCAACAAATATATTGTGAGAGAAAATTACATCTAGGGACTTCATTCTAAAACATCTGAGTGATATTACGATTTTTTTTTCACATCTTCATTTCATTTGACATGCATCTGCCCAAAAAGCAGAATATCTGAAATGCATTAGGTCAATTTGGTATTCAACTCACCAACAAATTCAACTGGGAAAACTGAACATTTCTTAGCAATTGTAACATTTTTATCCGGAGCAGAAACTACTGCGTTTGGAGTAATATGTTCAGTGTTATTAAACCACCATAGACTTGTCTCATTAAGAACCTGAAAACAGAGTATAGCAGTTATAGCACCAATAAATGCTGAACGAGAAGAGAAAATTACTAATGTTCTTATTTCAAATATCAACATATTATTGAGCAAAACTGTGAAATCTTAGGGGAGAAAAGAAGAGACTAGATGAGTGGGAATAAAGAATATAAAAAAAAAATTCTAAAAATCAATCATTAAAAGAAATGTTCCCCAGAACATAAAAAGAAAAAAATCTAATATGTGAAGTCATGTGATACTGGAACTATTTAATTCACAGAACTTTACGTGTAAGTGGGACACTTGCGCCGGGGAAATTGGTTTCCAACACTCACATATTGTATAAGAAACTTACACGACACCATTTACAACACCTACATGATATTATTAAGAAATTTATATGTTAATTGTTATTTACGCAAAACTTATTATAATGCAAGAAAAATGATAATTACTATTACAATACTTAGGAAACTTACTGTAATGCAAGAAAGATGAAAATTTAATGACTATCATAGTACCCTACCAAAATTTTTGTTTGGATAACTTTTTGAAAAAAAGATATACATATTTCTTCAACAGTATTTTGTATAAAATTAGTTAATTATATAGAAGAAAAACTTCTAAAGGCATAACATATATAAGTCAATTTTTTAAAAAAAATAAATTGATCCTAGATATATGAGGATTTATAAAAATGATGTGTTGATTGAAGAAAATAAAGAACACGCGCATGTAAGAGATGTATGTATGAGGGCAAATTTCGCAATTTTCAAAGGTTGTGTATATCATATTCTTATCCCGTATAGAAACCCCCTAGCGTGTTTAGTAACTACTAGACCAATAACCGCAACTCAGATTGATTCTGCTAACAATAAAACTTGTTGCAAGATTTAATCAAAAAGTTGGTTTATAAAAGAAACAGTGAGGGAAATCAAATATGCATGATAGATAGAGTGGCAATGACATTGATAATAAACTAACGTGATTATAATCCAGTTTCAGTTCTGGATCCCATAAATCAGTGGCAAATGGTTCACTGAGTGAGTTATGGATCCTAAAATATGGAAAGTAAAAATGTAATAGAAAATGGCATATTTGGTGTAAATTCTCACACAATTTAAAATGTGGACAACATACGCAGCATTTGAATACTCACTTCTGTATTAATTTCCAGAGATGTACAGCAACTTTTGTTTAAATATCATGTTTACAGATTGCACATGCGCGCGCATACACACACACACATATAAGAGCAACTTTATCATCAAAACCCAAATATTCAAACTCAAGGAATTATAGGATTCAGGTTTTGCTTGGATCTTAAGTTTCTTAAGAATGTAGAGTTACCATATAGACCCAAACAAGATAAAATCAGGTCCATATATGGTCTATGGTAAGATCTACTCATTGCCACCCACAACAGTAGAGATGGTTACAAGAAAATGATTGGACAAGAATTAGTGCCCAGAAAGGGTAGTATTTCATTCCTGTTTTAGGTAATTTAAAATTTAAGTAGTAAATTTAGCCATGTGCTTATCTAAAATATTGAATCAATTTCTATGAGTTGCTAGAACTGTTCATCATAAAGCAGATCATTTTGCATAAGTAATAATGCAATCGAGGAGTTAACTCGCATGCAAAATGATTTTGGCCAGAAAGATATGAACTATATATGATGTTAGCAGATTCTTTACTAATTTTTTCTTTCATAAAATTTCATCCAGAGAATAATTTATTATACTTTGTAGAACACAATGTATTTGTGATGTGGGGTGGGATCGATAATATGTAGGTCATGTTACCACTGGCTAATGCTACTTATATTGATTATAATCCGTCAATCTTTGATCCTTTAGGTCCGTTGGTGAATTCTTAATGTCCTCATGCAATTTACAACGGAGAATAGTATAACATGTATAGGAAACCTGGTCCAATTTACATGAAGTATTTTTTTCCATTTTGAAACACGGGTTGTAGCCAAGACTTGAAGCTGAGACTCCCAAATCTACTCTCACCCCTTTGAGTCTGGTCTCACTGGCAATTACATGAAGTTGGTTTGAAGTCACCACCGTCATTGCCAATGTCATGTTCTATATATCAATTGTTGTTGGAGTTGAGCCTTGGTTCATATCTCTCATGGGCTTGAGCTCATTTGCATATCAGATTCAATCACAAGTTACATGGAACTGCATGGGTTACATGAGTGAATGATCTCAGGTTAAACCTCACTGAAGAATCAGTAGAATGGAGTATAACTGTATAAGTCAGCCCTGATCGCATGAGGTGCATGGAATTACAGTTGACATTAATGGGTTAGAAAGAATAAAAAATTTATCTGGTTAGGCCAAGTTAATGGATGAGGATTTCGATTTGTTATCAAGAAGTAATGAAGCATATTTACCCAAAAAATCTCTTTTTCTTGCAGATAAGACAGCCTTGTCTATAAAGACCTATCTAGTGTTTGGATTAGATTGGAATTTTGGGCACCAGGTTCTCTATCTTTAAATAGCAATTATGACTTTTCATGTTAGACAATTTGAATATTGATTTTTTTAGCCTTATTTGTTTATTTGGTAGTTTACTTTGAGCAATTTATTTCATGCCTTTAATTTCTTAGGAACAAGCTAAGCTCTCTATCTGTTCTGCACTGTAGAATCCAAGAAATCTGGGTTACTGAATGTAACTGAAAGATAACATATGCATTAGTGAAGTGGCATTGTTGAGACAAACAGTACCCAGCCATAACAGAAGTCCACATGTGGATAGAATTCATATCCCAATACATTAGGGCATCCCCATTGTAGCCTTGTTTAAGTTCTCCTGGGAGTGTTTGCTATCTTAATTGTTGCAAATACGCATTAAAAGATTGTTGGTGATGAGTGACGACCTTTCAAAGTCTTTTACCTTTCTCGTTAAAGTATCTTCCTACAGCTTCTCATGCCTTTCCAATCTCTTTCTTCCTCCTGGCAATCCAAACAGCAAGCAAAACTCCAAAAAGCCCCCCTTTATTTCCATTAAAATAGCACCACATATCCTATTACTCATATATAGATAAATTGACCCAAAAAATTTCCATCAAATGTATACGCAATGTGCAACTACCAATTTAAAAATGACACAGTCAACCTAACCTATTCTTTTTGGACCTATTACCATCTTCAAGCTTTCAACTAATCTATCTATTAGAGACATGAATTTTCTCATTAATTTGTTTGTTTTTGAAGTTTTGAATGCTAGCATTAATAATAAGCATAATTCAGTTGAATTATGGAAATCATTGTCGCACCATCACGACTGTCTCTAAACCTTTTCTAGGAAAAGTTCGGCTATGAAGAAAGGATCCACAAAAGACTTTGAAGTTGTATGACCAAGTGTCCGCCTCACGTCAACCTTCTCTTGATTAGTGGGAAAATTCCACACCGAAGAAATTATGGACATGAGAGGGGCTGCCGTCAACCTAAAAGACCAATAGGCATCCTCTAAATTCTACTAAACTTTGGAAAAATCTCAAAGGGAAAAGATGGTAGATCTTTAAAACAAAAATTTCTGGCCTAGAAATTTATGGAACTCCTTGTATGCAATTAAACTGATAGTTGTTACCTACGTAGCATAGACACTCCTATCATCATTCCATGAAGCCGTGTCGCGTCCAAAACGTGTCCGACACGCGTGTCGGACACACGTGTCGTGTGTATTTTAAAGAATTTGTCATGTGTCCTCGTGTTCATTCAATGTTGTCGTGTCCGCGCAACACAAGTTATTACAAGCAGACCTTCTTGTATGCAACTAAAATTGATAGTTGTTACAAGTAGGCTTTCTTGTACACAACTAAATTTGATAGTTGTTACAAGTAGTGTTTCTTTTAGGCTTTCTTCTATGATTGATTTATAGGTAATTACGGGCATGTTTGTTTCGCCGCAAAATGCCGCAAGTCGTAAGTCGTAAAACTTCTTTTCAATTTTCCGATGTTTGTTTCGCTGAAAAATAATTTGCAAAATGCAGCTCTCATTTTCCCACTTGCAGTTACTACAGTTAATTTTGTGGTCATGTAAAACTCACTTTTACACTCACATTTTCTCACTTACAGTTGCTATAGTTAATTTTGTGGTCGTGTAAATCTCACTTGTAGCACACTTGCAATTCAAAGCAGTTACTTGATAATCAATATATAATTTAATATCATTAAATATTTAATATTTTTAACATGTTCAATTTCTTATTGAATTATTTAATTATTTTATATTTTTAATCTTTAGTTATTTATTATTTTTAATATTGTTTTAATATTTAATATTTTACTATTTTAATTTAATATTTTTATATAATATTATTATTTAATACTTTTTTATTTTATTAATACTTATACCAATTTTTTAATACTTTAGTTAGAGTTAATATTTTATTAAACAATATTATACTTTAATTTAAAATTACAATATATTTAATTATTTATTTTTTAATATAAATAATTAATTTATTAATATTATAATAAACTTTATTATTATATTAATATTTTATTATGTTAATGTTGTAATAATAATTCATTACAATAATATTATAATAATAATTTATTATTAAATTTATAATTATATTTTACTTTGTTAATTTTATATTTTTATAATATTACAATAATATTATAATATTTTTAAGTATGTTATAATATTATAATATTATAACTATATTTTATTATTTTTCTTAATATTTTTTAATATTTATGTTTAATTAGTATTCTTAAAATTTTATTAATATTCTTTAGATTTTCTTAAATTTTATATTATTTATTTAGTTAATATTTTAGTAATATTTTACTAATTATACTAATATTTTATTAATATTATTGTTATAAATAAAATATTAAGATTATTAATATTTTATATTAAATTTATTAATGCAATTTAATTTACAATAGTAGATTCAATTTAATATTATTTATAATATTTAAATCGCTGCTACAGTTAATTTTGTGGTCAACTTTTTCGCTTACACTTTTACTTTACCAGCCAAACACCGTAAAACACAATATACTTTCTCATTTACATTTTCACTTTACCAACTAAACACCGTAAAAACAATATACTTTCTCATTTGAACTTTCACTTTATCAACCAAACACCATAAAACATAATATATTTTCCTTACTACAGTTCACTTTTTTCATTCTCATTTTACGACTTACGGCGTTTTGCAGCGAAACAAACAGGCCCTACGTAAGAGCAAAAACGTTCGTAACATTATATATAACTCTTAATACAAAAATGATACTATAGTTCATTGCAAATTCATCTTTCTATTTTAATCGTCAGTAGCCATGTTGAGGAATGCATATTTCTTCTTGCGGAATCAAAACCACCAGACTTTTATGACAAATGCTAAGGAATATGTACCCCTTTCTTTATTCACTAATTAAACCAGCCAAACACTATTAGAAAATTTTCCATTGCATTACTGGATTAAGTGTGTCATAAGACTCATAACTAAAGCTATGAGGAGGAGCCAAAAGCAACTGCCTCTAACTAAAGCCAAAATTATCAAAACATCCATCACAACCATGAACATTTGCACTAGCAGTTGTTGTGATGTGAAATGTGTACGTGTACGGAAGCAATAGATAAAATAACCCAATTAAACGTTTCACTAACAAAACGATCGTTGATAGTAAATATTTAAAGCAGTTAATATCAACTATCTTATTTAACATGCAAATACTAGATCCATATCAATGCAAGAAGACTAATTGATGCTATGATTATTGCAGGTAAAAGAACCTACTATCAATAATGAAGCTATTGCAACTACAAGACAAACAGAATCACATGCTTGCAATTTTAAAGTGGACAAACGATCAGTTTTGATAAGAAATTAGAGATGCACATTTGACTTGTAAATAAAAATTTGTGAGTTGGAATTATACCACTGATATGTCTGTGATCTGGTTCTGAATTGTTGTACCTTATAGATGTGTATAGCTCGCTTTCACAAATCCAACGGCTCGAGAATCACTCGAATCGGACTCTGGATCGTCAAGATATGGCCCGAAAATGAAACTGTTTAACGAGTCTATTTTCTGTAAACAGGCTGCACTGTAGTACGGGTTGGAACTGTAGCACTTGGATCTCTGTATTGTAGCTAACAAGATGGCCAACTTAAATTCTAAATCGGGTTCAGTTGTGGGCCGGGTTCTTCTGAACTTAAATTTGATTAGTTTTCAAGTTTGAACAGCAGTTGGATTCTTGATGATGACGCTAAAGAAAGCAAAGAAGCGTTGGCGGGGCTTCGGTAAGGCGTCACCAGGTAGCACAGGGGCACCAGAGATCGGGCGTTGGTGGCGCTCGATGGCGGTGACGAGGGAGAAACGGCGGCTACGTCAGTGATTAAGCGGAAGGCGAAAGGCAGCTTCGAAGGGCGAGGGCTTGAGAAGATGGTCAACGAGGTTGATGGATCTGGTTGTTATTAGGGTTTGTTGGCTGACGGTTTGCAGGTTGTGGGAAGAGAAGGAGAAAAGGAGAGGAAAAAGAAGTGAGGCAGGTGGGGACCACAAGGTTGATGAAGGATGGTGTTTCTTTTTCGTGGTCACGTGGGGAAGGCAGGTGAAGAAAAGAAAAAAGGAAAGGAAAAGAGAGGAAAGAAAGAAAGGAAAAGAGAGATTTTTTTTTTCTTTTTATTTTTCTTAGAATTAGAATTATGATTAGAGAGAGATTTAAAATTGGGATTATGATTTTGGAGGAACAGGAAGAGATAGAGAAGGGAATAAGCAAGTTAGAGTTTCACACTTTAATCTAGGGTTTCTCTAGGCTTCCCACAAAAGAGAGAAATTTGGAGAGAGATTATAACACACAAATTTGAGAAAAAACTTCATATCTTCATTGATTTTTTTTATTCTTGATACAGAAGGCCTTTATATAGGCTTTTTTACAAAATTTAAATACAATTCAAACTCCTAATCAAAATAGAACTAGAGTCCTAAATAAAGAAACTAACTCCTAATAAAAATACATCTCCAAAATAAAGAAACTCAAAATAAAAAAACTAGAAAACCTACTACAATTTTGACTACTAAAACAAAAAACAAAAATAGAAATCCTACAACTAGTAGAACTACTGGATCCATGTTTTGTTAGCACGTCTTCTCCAACGATAAAATGATTTGCCATATCGTCTCAATGTCCGCATCATGTTGTTCCTTGATGGTGTCAAAATCAGAAATCTCCAAAGCCAGCATTCGCATCACAAGACAAGGGATCATACAAATCATGAGTGAAGTCATGATGAGGAAGAAGAAATCACCCCCTCATTGTTGTCAGAATCACCTAGCAATTTTCTACTATGAACATCTCAAGAGGATTCATAATCCCCACCATCGCGTCCCTCTTTAAGCTCACAAGCACATCTCGAGCTGCTCAAAATAATTCATCCAAGTTTATCTTCGAGATTCCTATCCCCAAGCCACATCAACTTTATGCTGGCTATCACTATGTATTTTTATTATAATCTTTTAATCTTTTGATCCTTTAGGGCTTAAGAAATTCATAATAGAGATTAGTATAGCATGTAGAGGCCACCTGATCCTATTCACATGAAGCTGGTTTGAAGCTGACATCGCCGTTGCCAATCAATGTGTGATAACAGCTTCTTTCAGGATTGTGATTGCTGTAGGGACTGAGCTTTGATTCATATCTCATGGGCTCGAGCTCATCGATTCAACCACAAGTTGTATAGAATAGAATCGCATGGGTTACACCGCATGATCTCATTAAGCATCATTCCAGAATCAATATGATTAAGTGCTTCTGAGTGCATCAGGTGTGGAATGACATTGACAATCATGGGTTGGAAAGAATAAAGATTTTATTTGGTTAGGCCAAGTAACGGGTAAGAATTTCAATTTGATGTCAAGTAGTTACGTACATTTCCCCGTAAATCTCTTTTATTGCATTTTAAACTAGTTTAGATTTTATTTATTTGTAAGGGTGTGTTTGGCATTGTGTTTGCTTATACACAAGTCCTTTTAAAGAAGGACATAATAGCTTCATTAAAAAGGACCGTTAAATAATTAAGGTGTTTGGTAATTTTAAATTTTTGAAAGGCTTATCACAAAAGATTGATATTGAAATAGAATTTCTTGGATGAGTTTGGATAAGAATGGATGTGTGATAGAACAAGTTTAGATTAGATTCACAATAACTGTCAAAAAAACTGCATTTCATTCATAAATAGATTATATAAATGATCATGAGAGAAAAAGAATAAAACATGGATAGGACTTTTTAGCCTCTACAGATAAAATTTGCCTTCTCTAAATCGCAGCAATTTAAGCTGTGCTTTTCAGAAATTTATCAATTCCCAAACATCCAATTTTGCACAAAAAACTTTTATTTGCTTTAAAAGCCGTGAAAAAACTCATCATAAGCAATGCCAAAAACACACACGCGCATTATCTATAAAGGCATATCTAGCATTTGGATTAGATTGGACCTCTTAGTAAAGTAATACTTAAAAACTTAGATAGTGCCAATACAAGAAATTGCCAAAAGCTCAATACTTGAAAGAACAAAACATTTTAACTTCAAATATACATAGGGAACTATTCCGTGAGAACCGTTCTCACCGAGCGCTTCGTGCAAACTCCACAACCGGTCACCTCGTAGATGATCCGAACCGTTCATCTTAATCTACATACTCTAATTAGGCTACCGATGAAAAATCACGCGATTCCGAATTTTTTTACCCATGCATCAAATGACACTTTTATTCTACAGCGAATATAACATATGTTTTGTAACCACTTGATGCATGGGTAAAAATGTTCAGAATCACGTGATTTTTTATTAGTAGCCTAATTAGAGTATGTAGATTAAAATGAACAGTTCGGATCATCCATGGGGTGGCTCGCCGTGGAGTTCCTGCAACTCGTTAAAGCAGAAAATTGCAGATTTTGAGAAAGGGTCATTGAAAACAAAATTAAATTAAAATTAAAAACTAAAAACTACTAAACCCCCAGCAAAAGCATGCCATTACACTTCATTAAAGCTCTCATCTTCAATATGGCAATACCAAATTTCTGCAGTAATCTGGCTCCTACGAACACAAACTTTAAAAGCAGGGAAAAACTTAAAACCATAAAAGGTCCAACCAAGAAACCACAAATTTAGGGCCGGTTTGGCTTCAGAATCAAGTTTACTTAACTGTAGTGTTTTATAGTTACATCTCTTAACCAAAATGATGTGTGTTTGGCTATCATTCATAGTTTAGTAATCTGTAGTTGGCTACCTCCAAAATTAACTACATTTCAAAAAAAAAAAAAAATCCAGCAAGATTAGATTTTTTTTTCCCTTAACTCCAAAAGATGAAAGAAAAGAAATGGAGTTTGAAATAACTCTATTTTGTATCCAAATAAAACATAAAATTAGTATATTGTAGTCTAAAATACTGGACTTAAATAAGTTTGCATATCTATAATTATTAACTTAAAATAAAGTACGATTTAGAAAACTTCAAATCCAAACAGGTCCTTAAAGAAGTAAGAGACTAGCATATAACCTTCAAAAACTAATCTTTCAGAGGAAAAAAAAATTCTAACATTAATCAAAGACAATACAGAAACACCTAAATCCATCAAAAGCTACCGTCTTTCCTAACCAGCATTACAGCTTCAATTAATCAAAACTCAATTCAAGGTATGAAACAAAGAACCACAAAACTACCTGCCCTTTAAACGGAATCGAAGCAAGAACCCGATCAAAAGCGCTCAGCCGATCAGTAGTCACCAGCACCAAATGATCCCTCACTTCATAAACATCCCTCACCTTCAAAAAAAAGAAAGAAAAAACCCTTAAAAAACAGTAAAAAGAAATAATTTCAAAAAGACCCAATGATAGAGGATTGATTACCTTCCCCTTGGCCCTGGACTTGAGCCCGGGAACGGTGACATCGAGGTGGGTCTCGGAGAGGCAGTTGGCGAGCGAGTCCTTAGCGATTCGGACGACTTCATCTCGATGGCGGCCGTCGAGATTGAGGGCTTGCGCTGAGAGAATCGGCGAGACTGAAGGAGATCGAGCGGATTTCGGCGCGGAGGGACGAAGGGGGCGAGAGAAGGGGGGAGGGAGGAGGGAGGCTTTGCGATGAAGGGTTTTAGGGAGGTTGGCTGGGCGAAGGGAAAGCGACGACGACATTGTGAGAGTTTGCGGATGTTAAATTTGGTGTCAAGTCAACTGCAGAGCTTCAACGCTCATTGCGAAATGGCCCGGGTTGCAAGAGAAATAAAATTGGTAAGTGAAGTTTGTTGGTGGAAGTTTGTAAACTATTTGATTTTACCTGATTTAGAAAAAAACAACATATAAAATAAACTTTATTGGCATTATTTCTTAACTCAATACGCCTCCTAAAGGATGCCTCTTGAAGCTTTGGTTATTAAGGACCTGTTTGGTTAAAGGGCTGTTTGTTTCCCCGCTAAAGGCCACAAAATCGTAAGTCATAACACTTTTTTTTCATTTTTCGCTGTTTGTTTCGCTGTAAAACAATTTGCAAAATATAACTCTCATTTCCTACTTGTAATTGTTACAGTTAAATTTGTGGTCATGTAAATCTCATTTTTACACTCACATTTTCTCACTTGCAATTGCTACAGTTAATTTTTTGCTCATGCAAATTCTACTTGTAGTACACTAGCAGTCCCAAAGCAGTTACTTGATAATCAATATATAATTTAATATTATTAAATATTTAATATTTTTAATATTTTTTAATAGTGTTTAATTTCTTATCTAATTATTTTATATTTGTATTTTTAGTTTTTTTATTATTTTTAATATTGTTTTAATATTTAATATTTAATTATTTTAATTTAATATTTTTATTTAATATTTTTATTTAATACTTATTATTTTATTAATATTTACACCCATTTTCTTAATATTTTATTTAGATTTAATATTTTATTAATATAACAATAACATGCTTTAATATAAAATTATTATATATCTAATTTATTTATTTCTTAATATAAATAATTACTTTATTAATATTATAATATACTTTAAATTATATTAATATTTTATTATGTTAATATTGTAATAATTCATTATAACAATATCATAATAATATTTTATTATTAAATTTGTAATTATATTTTACTTTGTTTATTTTATATTTTTATAACATTACAATATTATTATAATAAAATTTAATATTATAATAATCTTACGTATTTTTAATATTATAATATTATAACTATATTGTATTATTTTTCTTAAGAATTTTTTAATATTTATGTTTTAGTAGTATCCTTAAAATTTTATTAATGTTCTTTATATTTTCTTAAAATTTAATAATTATTTATTTAGTTAATATTTTAGTAATTTTTTACTAATTTTACTAATATTTTATTAATATTATTGTTATAATTAAAATATTAAAATTATTAATATTTTATCTCAAATTTATTAGTACAATTTAATTTTCAATAGTATATTTAATTTAATAGTATTTATAATATTGAAATCACTGCTACAGTTAATTTTGTGGCTAACTTTTCCACTTATGCTTTTAAGTTACCAACCAAACACCGTAAAACACATATACTTTCTCATTCACACTTTCACTTTACCAACCAAACACCGTAAAACACAATATACTTTTCCATTTACAATTTCATTTTACCAACCAAACACTGTAAAACACAATATATTTTCTCTGCTACAGTTCACTTTTTCCATTCTAATTTTACGACTTACGACTTGCGACGTTTTGCGGCGAAACAAACAGGCCCTAAGTGAGGAAGTGAAGAAGTGAGGAAGTGGCAATAGTTTTCTTTGGAACTTGAGAATTGGTTAGTAAGTTTTCTGGTGTTTAGATGTTGTTAGGAGGTGTGATTTGAAAAATGTTATGTCTTTTCCGGTGTTTGGATGGTAATGTGAAAGTGGAAGTGAAAAGTTGACCACAAAGTGATATTAAAATAAAAATTAATTAAGAAAAATAAAAAATGGACTGTAATTAGAATACAAATGAGATTCACATTATCAAAAATTAACTGTTTTGTGCTACAACTTATTACAAATGAGATTCTTGACCACAATTAATTGTAGCACTCTGGAAGTGAGGAAACGATTATATAAAAGAGAAGAGAGAAAAAGAAAAAGGTTTTCTTATTTTTCTTTTCCGGTGTTTGAATAGATAGGAAAGCGAGCAATTATACTTCCTCATTTCCTTTCTTCCGCTCACTTCCTTGCAACCAAACACAAGATGGATAAGTGTAACAAACGATTTGTAATAGTGAGGTTCCATTATATTTATGAGGCTTCTTGCGTCTTTTATCATATTGTTGACAATGTCTTTCATCAATTTTCTTTTGTCCGTATCATCACTCATTAATAATTGTTTATCTCTCGATCAAATTAATATAGGTTCAGTCGCATATTTCGTATGATTTTCCCTCATCCGCCTATATTTTGTTTTTTCTACTTAAAAGTCCTTAATATACAAACTACTAGGGGAAAAAAAAAAGATGTAAAAAGAAAAATACTGGAAACCCCTTTTGAAAGGAAATGAGAGGAAAAAAATAGAGAGTATTATAGACTTTTCGTCACCAGAATTAACACTATCTTCTCAAAGAATTCACTCTCACATCCTTTTTGAGCTTGCAAATTTGCAAAGGTGAAGGGCTTTGATGGCTTTGCAACAGAGAGAAGAGCTCCAAAGATAGGGCTATTTTACTTGCAAGTATTATATGCTCTGTGAATTTCTTACTGAACAATTATATTTTTGGATTTTAGATTCTATAATCGCGGTTTTTCTTTTGGATTCTATCCATAGGGTTAGTTGCTCTGATTTTGCAATTAATTGAGGCCAAGGGCGACACTGAAGGGATTCAAGTCTTTGGGAAGATCACTTTGTGCAATAATCTTGTAAAATTTTCTAAGGTGGTTGTGAAATTTCTGTACAAGGGGGAAGACTTTGAACTGATTTTGTATTTTTTCCCCACTTAATTTTGATTTTTTCATCTAATGTACTAAGTCCGAAATTGGCCACCCGGCCCATTTGTTTATACACGGGCTCGGGTCACAGTTTTCAGTCCTTTTAAGAAAACAGGCTGGGCTTGGGCTTAATAAAAATAAACGAAATCAGGCTCGGGTTTATATGAGTCAGGCCAGAGCCCGACTCATTCCCAGGCCCAAATATTAGCTAGGGAAAAAGATCCCGATTACTCGTGTTGTTCTCTTAACTCAGGTTAGACATTTGTTCCCCATATATTCTCCAAAAAAAAAAAAAAACATTTGTTTCTCATAATTTCGCCAGTAAAAGAAATCTCCTAGATATTTAGATACTCATCAGAACTGATTTAAAATTTCAATTTTAATTGGAACTTTTTGTATCAACTAACTGTGACCTACTATAATAATAGCTCAATAAATCGAAAATCCTTAATGACGGCAATGTTTTCGGTGCTTTTACAAATAGATAATATTAGATAAATAGAAAATCAAGTTTAGTTTCTTTAGCTTTAAAATAACATTTTTTAAAATTATTTTTTAATATTTAATATCAAGACAAGACCTCCCCAAAATTTAATTATCAAAATCGACCGACATCGATGATAGGCCGGTGCGAATCTATTATTTTTGAGTGTGGGTTTGACGAACTCGGACACAAAAATAGTTAAAATCTACGTCTGGGTTCGTCAAAATCAGACGTAAATTTTAATTATTTTTTATGTCCGGCTTCGCAAAACTCGGACATAAATGTTGGCTATTTTTTCGTCCGGGATTTTAGCTATTTTTGCGTCCGGATTTGTCAAATCCGGACTCAAAAATAATAAACCCATGTCTGCTCACTGCCACGCCGGCGACATGAAAGTACTGAGCGCTGGCATATCGCCGAAGTGACATGTCAAAAGTCAATTTTTATCATTTTGGAGTGTTTTTCTCTTAAAATTAAATATTAAAATAAGATTTTTTTTTTTTAAAAAACACTTAAAATAACAGTGTGAAAGTTTTTCAGTTAGCTTCAACGTGTAGAAAGTGACTTGAGTACACCTAATCAATTCTACCAAATAAAGACCATCACTAGAAGTTCAATTTGGTAAACAACTCCTCCAATTGGCCATAATATCTCCATCCGTTCAGTATCCAGCTCACGCGCTCATCACGTGAGCAGACCGTACGATACGTTTTACTCGTGGTGTTCTTCTTTTGACTCATGTCAGCGGTAACCAGATCTCACGCCGTCGAATCTAAAGGGCGCTTTCGCCTGCCAAAAAATCGAACGGACACTCACTGGGTGGTGACAATACCCCAGTAAAATATCCCCACCGCCAGCTCCTTTGCCGGAAAGGTCAACTGACCCCTCGGTTCACCATAACCGGAACGAGCCCCCCTACGTGGCACAACCGAGTCACATCAAGAAAGCAATGTGCCCCCACCCATCGTCTGGGGGACCAAGTTAGTTACGCCGAACCCCTGGCCCACCACAAATCGCGTTGGCCACACGCGAACCCGACCTGCCTTTAAAGCCACCGTGATCGCTATCGACAGTCGCGTTTTTTGTGCTTCTTTAATCTACAGCACTCTCGAGTCCCGTGCCACGACGGTAACGTTACCGTCCCCCTCGATCTCCGGCGGTTTCTTGGATTTCCCATGGTTTCTAGGGTTTCGCCATTGATCTCCACTCGCGATTACTTCGGTTCTCCGGTCGATAGTCGAAACCCTAGCGATCTCGACCTCCGATGGGCGGAAGAGAAAGAACAGGCGGTTCCCCCAATTCTAACCCTAACTAACCTCTTGGTTTGGTAAATTTCCCAATTTTGGGTAGGAGCAGATTCGATCGCGGTCGGTTTCGATGGAATCTTTGAGGCGGAAGCGAAAAGGGCCGAAAACTTCAGCTGCGATTGGATCGTACTTGTCAGATAACGGCGATCACGGCAGAAAGAGCAAGAAAAAGTGCAAGTTAGAGTCTTGCAATGACAAAGGGGCAATTTTGATGACGGCGCCGCCGTCCACGTCATCATCGCTGTTGTCACCGAACCGTGGGCACAAGAGAAAGCTGGGATGCCTTGATTCGTTGACTCAGGTCGGTCGGAAGAAGAAACTGGAGAACGAGTACATTCTAGGGGCCTCTATCGGGCAAGGCAAGTTCGGATCAGTCCGATCGTGTCGAAGCAAAGCCACAGGCGAAGAATTTGCGGTGAAATCTTTGAAGAAGAACGGAGAGGAGTCGGTGCATAGGGAAGTTGAGATAATGCAGCATCTTTCGGGGCACCCGAATGTGGTTACATTGAAGTCTGTGTTTGAGGATTCAGATAATTATCATCTGGTGATGGAGTTGTGTAAAGGGGGAGATTGTTGGATCAGATGAAAGAAGGGAGGTTCTCTGAGCAACGGGCAGCGACCTTGGTGAAGGATTTGGTGGGGGTTATAAAGTATTGTCATGAAATGGGTGTTGTTCATAGGGATATAAAGCCAGAGAATATCTTGATGAGAGCGAGTGGGGAGATGAAGTTGGCTGATTTTGGGTTGGCCGTGAGGGTTGCCAGTGGTAATGATCCTGACTCTTATCATTTTGATGGATAAGTGCAATGTGTATGATATTTGTGCTGATATATAACTGCTTTATGTTTAAATTCTATAATTTATATCCATAACTTGCATTGTGCATTCTTTGATATAAACTTGATGCTTTTGCGTCCCTGGACTATTATAACTACTGTCCAGTGGTAATGACTAATGAGGTTAAATCTTCCAAATTGCTTGATGATTGAGTGCAGTGTGCTATGATTTAAACGACTTATCTACTTCTCGCATCTTGGATTTTGCATTTTATAGATATGGTAGTAGTTGCTCTTTAATTGAATTTTTATCTAATTGTTTGTTATATGAAACAATATGTTCACATGGCCTTCTCTAACTGTCATTCTGACATGCATTAAGTTTATCTAGATGGGGTTGTTTGGTCTAGATACAGGCACCACATTCCATGGACATGCAAAATCTAACTTTGTATCGATCGTGAATTTAAATATGATATCTTATGTGAAGTGTCTGAGAGTGATGCGAGCATGAAAAAGGTTGTTTGGAAATTTGTAACCTAGGCTTATTTCTGGCTGTAAAACTTTTGGTTTATAGGTTTCCTAGAATGCAGGTTGGGCTTGAAAATATGGTATTTACTACTGTTATAAAGGACATCCCATACATGTGAAAAGTCTAGAATGATGTTAACCTTGTTGCTTTGTATCTCGGGTAATATATCCTGATTGTCTTTAATTGTTTCAGATTCTTTTTTAAAGTTGTACTTTGCACTTCCCAAATCTTATGCATGGTTATTACCTGTTAATTTATTGATCAATAACAATCATCACTAGGTGTTGCTTAGTCATCACTTATCAGTTATCAGTTGTAAGAAATAATAGATATATATGAGCATTCAGCTATGAACCTATGACCTACCAAAAAATTGGTGTAAATATCATCATCTTAGTCTGACACTTGCAAGCATGCAACTGTTATTCACCTCAGAATGTGCATCAGAAATATGTATACGATTAAGTATGATATGTCCCACTTTGGCAAAAACTAATTGACATATAATTCAATCTCTTCTTGAAGGATATTCTAGGCATGAATGACATCCTAGTGCCTAATATAATTCTAAGAGCACACAGTAATAGTGTCCCTGAGACTTGATTTTTGAGAATTGTACCTTTGTCGTTCTGAAAGTGTTAAGACTTGTGTCGTGCATCTTATCAATAGGTTATTGAGCACATAATTAAAGCTGTACACAAAAAATAAAATAAAAAATCAAGCGAAATTCTTGCAATCATTTCTTTCTTGCATAAGTTCTATACTAAAACATTTACATCTTGATTGAGAATATAAGATGCAATAGTAACAATGTTGAGGGTGTGGGATGCATTGTCTCTATTACAGGAGAACATTATATGCACACAATATAAAAAGAGTACATATATTCTATAATTAAGGCGGTAAAGGTGGAGAAGAAATAAAGGGAGCTTGAGTAGTTGTGGATGAATATGCTAACTCTTCAACAAATGTATGGAAATTTCATTTCTATGAGCAATCTAATGATCCAAGTTGGGCATATTATTCATGTAGTGGGAGTGGGAGTGGTGTGAACGAAGGATTTGCCTTTGCAAAAGATGACGATGTTCAATGTTCAGAGCAGTTTGTAGTACGATTATGGGTTCAGTTAATCACATGTATGGTGTTAAGAATTGTGCAAACAAATAGTCCCACCTTGGCTAGACATGGGGATGGTCTTCGGTATATAAGGATTTGGGCTACTCCATCTGCAAGGCTAGTCCTTTGGGATCGTGCCTCAAGCCCTTACAATTGGTATTAAAGTGAAGACTAGCAAGGCTACCACAACGAAGTTCGAGGTAGAGAAATTTGATGGGAAGAATAACTACATGTGGAAAATGCGGGTAATAACGTTGCTTGTGAAGGAGGGCACTCATAAGGCCATGCTTGGTGCTGAGAAGAAGTCGTCCAAGATGGAGGATCTTGGACGACAAGTGGATGGATCTCGATGTTCGAGCTAAGACCACTATTATACTATGCTTATCAGATGAAGTTCTTTACAATGTAATGAATGCGAAAACAACTGCAGGTTTATGGTGTAAGCTGGAGTCTACATGATGAAGAGTTTATCCAATAAACTCTTCTTAAAGAAGCAGTTGTACAGTCTTCGGATGAAGAAACACCGGTTCTGCAGCATTTCAATGCATTCAATCAGATTTTGAGCAACTTGTTGGCACTGGGGTGAAACTAGAAGAGGAAGAAAAAACTCTTCTGTTGTCTTTTCTTCCTCCAAGTTATGATCACTTGGCGACCACCATCATGTATGGAAGGGAGATCTTAGAGTTGGAAGATGTTAGTCAGATGCTCCAGAATAACGAGCTAATGAAGAAGACATTTCACAGAGGAGGCCTTAGGATTGGTAGTCATGGGCAAAGGGGGAGATCACAGGTAGAAGACCCAAGAAGGGTACCAAAACTTCTAGTGAAAATCTTGATTGCCACTACTGCAAACAACCAGGGCACATGAAGAAGAATTGTTTCAAGTATAAGGAGATGCTAAAGAAGACTGGTGGTCATGGAGCTGATGGAGTTAGCACTAGTGGGGAACAAATGAATCAAGCCGGCGTAATTGAGGAAGCAGTTGAAGAACCATGTGATCTTTTGTCAAGTGAATCCGGGCAAAGGCAAAGGGAGGTTCTCGGATGCTTGGTTGCTTGACTCGGGGTGCACATACCATATGTGCCCAAGGAAGGAGTGGTTCAACGCATATGAGCCTTTTGAAGAAGGTACAATCTTGATGGGTAACGATATTGCATGTAAAACAGTTGGAATATACAATATTCACATGAAGATGTTTGATGGATGGGTGCGAACACTCAAGGACGTGAGACACGTTGTAGACTTGAGGAAAAATTCTCTTATTGGGAGCCTTGGAAGCTTAGGGATCAATTTCTCGGGTAAGGATACAAGTTCTAAAGGTTACTAAGGGCTTCATGACGGTCCTATGATGGTCCTAAAAGCAGAGTGTATGACGAACTTGTACAAGGTGATCAGAAGCGTGGTGATTGGTTATACTTCTGTAGTAACAGAGGACACTACAAGACTTTGGCATATGCGTCTTAGACATATGGGCGAGCGAGGTCTTCGAGCCCACACAACAAAGGAGTTCTACCAGGTATTAAACACTGCAAACTTAACCTATGTAAAAATTGCATTATGGGTAGACAATCGAGAGTAGCTTTTACTATCTCAGTGCACAAAACTAAGAGTTAGATCTCGTACACACAGATGTGTGGGGACCTTCGCCAGTTGCATCCATTGGGGGTGTATATTATTATGTTACTTTTATAAATGATTTCTCCTGAAAGGTATTGGTGTACTTCTTGAATCAGAAATCAAAAGAACAAGCTGTAGTCCAAGTCAAAGAGGTGTTACTTTATTGATTTCACCAAGGAAACCAAAGTATACAGACTTTGGGGTCCAGAGAAGAAGAGTGGTTAGCAGAGGTGTGGTCTTTGATCAAGAATCAATGTTGCAAGAAAAGTCAAAGATTAATTACTAGGCGCAAGGTGGAGCTTTAGATAGTTAAGCAGATTCTCAGAGTAAGGAGTTTGAGTTTTCAGATAACCCTACCAAGCATATTGGGTCAGATGAAGATTCCTCAGGTTCAGATGGAGACAGCCAGGAAGCTACTCAGAAGCAACAAGTGCAATCTAGACTGTTGACCATTGAGACGGTCAGACAGAATTTAATACCACCAATCAAATATGACTGGGATGAGGACCAAGTCTCTTTTATATTAATAATAGAGGGTGGAGATTCTAACAGAGTTACAAAGAGGCAATCGAGGCTGATGACAATGACAAGTGGGACATAGCCATGGAACAGGAGATGGAGACTTTGTAAAAGAATCAAACATGGGATTTGATGAATCTACCAAAGGGTTCTAAAGCGATGGGTTGCAGGTAGGTCTTTCGAAAGGACATTGAGCAATACAAGACAAAGCTAGTTGCTAAAGGGTATTCTCAAAGGGAGAGTATTGGCTACAATGAGATTCTCTTCTGGAGTCAAGCATACATCTATTCGGTTGGTATTGGCAATTGTGACTCAAGGTGATCGCAAGTTGGAGCAGCTGGATGTGAAAACATTTCTGCATGGGGAGCTAGAGGAAGGATATACATGAAGCAACCTAAAGGGTTTCTTTCAGGAAGGTCAAGAAAACAAAGTGTCTTATCTAGAAGTCCCTTTATGGGCTGAAGTTGTCTCCTAGGCAGTGGTACAAGCAGTTCAACTCATTTGTGATAAAAGTCAACTACACCTGATATAAGTATGACAATTGTGACTATTTCAAGTAATGCAATGATGACTTAACATATTTGCTGTTGTATGTGGATGATATGATGATTGTTGCGAGAAATAAGACACATTCAGAAGCTTAACAGCTAAAAGAGGAGTTCGACATGAAAGATTTGAGAGAAGCCAAGAAGACCTTAGATATGGAGATCATTCGAGACATGAGTACAAGCAAACTCTGGCTATTTCAGGAGAATATGTTCTCAAGATGTTGGAAAGCTTCAACATAGCTGAAATAAGATCGATCACTATTCTTTTGGCAGGCCACTTCAGATTATCTTCCAGTCAGTGTCCAAACTTATAAGAAGAGGAGGATGAGATGTCTCAACCATGGTTCACAGTCGCGGTCTCGGCCGCCAACTCGGCGGGCACTGAGACGGATCGGTCTCGGTGACTTGGATCGGTATCGGGCGACGCGCAAAACGCTACATAGAAAGCTAAAAAATTCTGAAAAAATTACGATAAATCTTAAAAAATGTAGACATACACATTCGTGTATCACATGTTCAAAATATATCACCTAGCACGCTAAACATAAAGCGAAAGTATAAATACACGCGTCGTCGGTAGAAGCATATCAAAATACATGCACAATATAGTAAATTGAACAAACTACATTCATAAATACATGCTAATGTAGTTATTTTCACATTGAATTACGATGAGGCACAAAATTATCATCATAATGCCTAATCGACCGAGTCAATTCCGATTCTCGGCCTAGTCAGTCTCCTCTGAGTTGAGTCCGACCGACTCGGACTCGTCTCGGAGTGGGCCGAGACGGATACGACTCGACCGACTCGTCTCCGACTCAGCCGAGTCTTTGAACCATGGTCTCAACTATCATATGCGAGTGCGGTATTATCGCTGATATATGCTATGGTTTGCACTAGGCTTGGCTTAGTCTATACAGTTAGTATAGTACGTCGGTTTATGTCGAATCCAGACAAGCAACATTAAAAAGCAGTGAAGTGGGTGCTATGATATCTGCGGCAGACTGCAAGATTAGACTTGGTGTTTTAGAGGTTAGAAGCATGGAAGCCTAAGGTATTACAAGGATATGTTGATGCAGTTTATGCATGAGATCTTGATCAGTGAAGATCTACGACGGGTTATGTATTCACAGTAGCTGAGTGCATTGTTAGTTGGAACGCAGTGTTGCAAGATACTATGACGCTTTCAACAACAGAGGCGGAGTATATGGCTGCAGTTGAGGCATCTAAGGAAACCTTGTGGTTGAGAGGATTGATCAGTACTTTTGGCATTATACAGGATTCAGTTCAGGTCTACTGCGACAGTCAGAGTGCGATACATCTTGCTAAGGATTACATGTATCACAAGCGGACAAAGCACATTGATGTGAGGTATCAAATGATACGTCATTGGGTTGCAGTAGAAAATGTTATTAACTTGGTGAAGATCAGTACGAAGAAGAATCTGGCAGACATGATGACAAAGATCATCCCGGTGGAGAAGGTCATAGTATCTCTAGACTTTCAATGTTCTCCGAAGGTAAGGTGGAGAATGGGCTCTTGGGAGGGAATTGTGTAAAGTCACAAAAGGGGAGAGAAGCTTATTGATGGTGTGGATGCTAATTTCTACAAGAAACTCATGACATGTAAGTCAAGATAGAGATTGTTGGTATCTTGGGTACCTCACATCCATTGGAGAAAGACTACACGACAAGATGGAGGAGATTTCAGAGGATTCAGCAGCCAGAAACGTGCACAAGATATGCATGTCTCAGTCTGTCGACAACAACATATAACTGTCAACAACTAAGCTAGTACAGTTGACCGTGAGCCAACAAAAACTGAGGATTCAGTCTGTCGACAGCTACACCCTGAGCACTGCCTGTCGAAAGCAGTCGACAAGAGATCGACCGCGGCTTCAAAAGAGACTAGGACATATCTCAGCAGCTACAGGAAATTTCAGAATCTGAACTGTTTTCAGATTTTGATTTTGAGGAGATTTTTGAATCTCTTCTTCCAGAGGCTGTTGATTGGATGGCTAAAATGGTCTTGTTGAAGATTTGAAAGGTCTAGATTTATTTTAGATGTTATAAAAACCCTAGGGTTGTGCGTTTTAGTTATTGTGCTCAAGAGAGATTTTTCAGCTTATATTGTGAGTATGAGAGATTTGAGAGAGATTCTTGTAAACTTTTGTATTGCTTCTTAGGTTAATAAGATTTTCTCCTCTTCCTCCCTCAAATCTCGTGTTTCTTGATTTGTGTTTTTCTTCTTGTGCTGATCAAGATTTATTGCTTGCTACGGTAGATCTCTCGGTGCTTCTGCAATTACTCGTATTGTTTGATGGATGTCTTTTATAGCAGTGGTAAACTGTTGTAGAGAACATTCGGTTTATTGATGTTCTCTTACCTGACTTAAGTTAATCACCATAGTCTTTGTACAAAGTCTGAATACAAGTTAGGCATATTGTAGGTTTTGGTAATCGTGGTGTATATTCACACCCACAGCTGGTTTTACTGATTCATCTTTGTCACCTACGACTATGGGCGTGTTTGGTTGCAAGGAAGTGGGCGGAAGTAAGGAAATGGGATAGTATAATTGCTCACTCCCTATCTATCCAAACACCGAAAAAGTAAAAATGAGAAAACCCTTTTTTTTTTTCTCTTTTCCACTTTACACAATTACTTTCTCACTTTCAGGGTGCTACAGTTAATTTTGTGGTCATGTAAATCTCATTTGTAATAAGTTGTAGCTCAAAACAGTTAATTTTGTGGTCATGTAAATCTCACTTGCATTCTAATTACAATTCAATTTTTATTTTTCTTAATTAATTTTTATTTTAATATTATTTTGCGGTCAACTTTGTGGCCATTTTTTTCACTTTCACTTTCACATTACCATCCAAATATCGGAAAAGACATAACATTTTTCGAACCACACTTTCTAACAACATCTAAACACCGAAAAACTCACTAACCAATTCTCAAGTTTCAAAGGGAACTATTACTACTTCCTCACTTCCACCCCTAACCAAACAGCCCCTATATTCAAAGAGTTTTCTAGATTACAAACATCTTATTTTGTTCATTGCCCAAATGGTCAATACTGTCATATTTCAAAAGGATGTAGATTGCGTGACATCTCCATAGTTAATGGTTATATCCTTAAATATCAGTTTCAAATTTACTTTAATAAGTGGTATACTCTAATGGACGGGATAGGAACGTAAAAATAGTTATAATGAATGGGAGGAGTCCTATTTATGTAACTACGATAAGTTGGATAATGTGATCAGGTCAATTAGATCATGTTTTTCCTTGTTTCTTAGATAATTTACTTGGCTCTAATTACAGTTGAATGTGGAAAAGAAAGCCTTGCATTTGTATTTGTGACTTCCAGGAACATGGCTATTTGTGACTTCCAGGAACATGCTAGTGCCAGGCTTGATCCTTTTTACACTTTACACTGAAATGGAGTCAGTTACTTTTTGTTTTATTTTCTTACAGATTTGTTCTTCAGTTTTAACTTACTTTTATGAGTTATTTATTTCTTCCATAGAGGCTTGTGCTGGTGACAAGTCATTATTGTCTGAGCTTTTCTTCAGCAACTTCTATTTGTTCTATATGTGCAGAAAATGTCGTTTCTTGTGGTTAGTGCAGAAAACATCATGAAAGATCCATTACTTTATTAAAGCCTCGTTTTTTTATTCCAAGCTCTAAATATTCCTTCCATCACCACACCTAAGGGTTTAATGACCCATTTTTTAGCCCAAAACACATAAATAGTCTCTAAAATTGAAATTCATGCTTGGGCGGACTTTTCTTGGAAAGGGTAGCCATCAGGAAGGGATGGGGGAAAATGCCGTGTTACTTTCTTGTGTAATGCCAGAAATTTTTGGCAGCAAGTTCTTTTTGATCCAACCTATTTTTAGCTCGGAAAACCATCTGGGAACTTTGGGCATTGTTTTAGCACCGTTGCTAGAGCTGTTGGCTCTGTTAACTGATGTGATGACAAGTACACAACTTCAGGATCAAATAAAATATCCAGATGATTACCTTGTTTCTCATTGATGTTGAAACTGATTTAGAATCAGGTAGAAGTATGCTAAGATCATCATGCAACACGTATTCTGGGGAAGATGGAAAATGTTTTGCCAGGGTCTTATTTGCTTTTGCCACTGTGGAAGGAGTAGAATGGTGAAACATGGAAAAGCAAACTCACATATACTTTTAGGGTTGAATCATTTTCGGATAAGCAGGATACTCTCCTTTAGAGAGAATTTATTGGGTCTTGCTTGTGGTCTTATCCTAGACTTGCCTGCATCTCTGTCGTGGTATAAAATGGTAAATTTTGTAGGATTAACAGTTCTGCCTTGTTCTTTCTTGAATTCAACTTTAGATCACCATTCACAGTTAACTAATTTTTTTTATTTTGTTTCTAAGCAGTAAGTCTGTGACATAATGTATGGAAAGTGGTTTTTTTTATGTGACATTTTACATTTCATGCAAATCATACTTGTGAAATGGTTTATTCCTAGTACGTGTACTATATGCTTGCATGTCTAGGTTAATTGCTCTATTTGGATTGGCTTTATTTAAGTATTCTGGGAACCATATTTCAATTCTTCTACTGTATATTACATTCATGTTTCCAATTTTTAGATTAGGCGTCTAGTATCTATTCTAAAGGTCCTCACACATGGTTAATATATTAGAGCTGACTTTCTCTCTGTTACACTGCCTGGTATGATCTCTGTTTCTTTCTACTTGGAGATGTTTCTGTCCCCGAAGACATCCGATATATGTTTTTCAAAATTATTGTGTTGGTGAAGATTTGGATGAAGAGACCTCACATAAATCATGTCCTATACAAGATATTGACTGGATTCTTGTATATCCTATTTTTCATTATTCATTATTGTTTGACCTAAATTTCTATTTAAGAGAGAAATTTATACAGTTATTTCTTTATCTCATGTTATTTTCCACTTTGACGCAGGTCAGAAACTTTCTGGCATTGCTGGGAGCCCAGCCTATGTTGCCCCGGAAGTGCTATCAGGTCAATACTCGGAAAAAGTCGACATCTGGGGTGCTGGTGTCCTCCTCCATGCCTTATTGGTCGGCACTCTTCCATTCCAAGGCGATTCACTGGAAGCTGTATTTGAAGCCATTAAAACCGTTGAACTTGATTTTCACAGCGGCTTATGGGAATCTGTATCCGACTTGGCACGAGATCTCACCAGTCGGATGCTTGCCCGTGATGTCTCAGCAAGGATGACTCCTGATGAAATCCTAGGTACATAGGGTCATATTTTGCCATGTCATGATTTTTTTTATAAGACATGCCATTTAACCTTCTTAGCCTTTATTTCAGGACATCCATGGATTCTGTTCTACACGGAGTGCCGATCCAAAGCACTGCCCATCAAGTCGAAGGCCAGGAACAGTGCGGTAGTACAGAGAATAAATTTTGCAGCAATTTCATTAACCAATGCTACTTCATCATCATCATCATCATCATTGAGAAGCTTGAGTCGCGAGTCAGAGGAGCAGGATGAGTATGGTTTTGTTGATGTACTCGCAGCAGCAATATCGCGCGTGAGGATATCTGAGCCGAAAAGGAGTAGGCTCTGTCTTCCTGCCAGTCCCATCCAACAAGAGTGTTCTTCTAACATGAAGGCCAACCTCTGTACAGCATTCTGACCCGACCTCTCCAAGGCGTACAGCAATGTATTTGACTCTACCCGACAGATTCTACTGAGACGATTGACCTCTCCGGCAACAATGGCCGGTGACTGATTTGAAAACCTCTGATAATCTGAGACGACTGACCAACCGCTTCAGCAACGGTGGCTAGTCACTGATTCGAAACAATGAACAAGTTACTCAGCGGTGGTTCCTAATTCCTCGGGAGCCCAAGACGGCGCTACTCCTGTTAATTATGCATTACTGATTGTACCAAGTATTAAACTAACTAAGGTATCCATTCCTGCCTGTAAATTTCTGTAAATAGGAGGATCTGCTTCTAATATCGATGCTCTGCAGCTTCCTATGCTTGGTTCATTTGTGGGCCCTCAATTTTGTAGTAATGTTTCAGTGTTCAGTATGATGGTGAATTTACGTTATTGTGGGTGTGTGAGTTTACCTTATTGTGGATTTGCAGTGATCACTTCAAGCATGGCATGTGTTGCTAATAGCCTGTCTTGAATGATCAATGCAACGAAATGTCTGTGGTCTTTGGCTTAATGGTATTTAGCTGTTTTGCATAAAAATGCCTGCTAATAGGATTGGGTTCGAGCTGGCCAATTTGAAGTTCATAGCCCAATCCGAAGACGGGCAGGAGTTTGTATAGTTTGTGCCTGGGGCTTCCAGATAAAATTCTGCTTGCGCTTGAGTCAATCCCAACCTGAACTTGGGTAGGGATTTTACGATACGGGGTAAGAACAGAGTCGCTCTTGAAGTAGACGACACCCTTCACTCTGAATGCGAGCAAGCCTCCAATGCAGCAAGCAACCATAGGAATCGGAGGTGATCAGCTGAATGCCAGTGACACATCGACATTGAGCCTTGAATCTTGGACTTGCAGCAATTGCTTTCAAGCTCTTTGTCGACCTCTCGTATAGCGTCCCATTTAGGTATATTGCCACTTTCTCATTGGATTTTTTTTTACCTCTTTTTCCCCCTTTCAATCCAAAGCTTCTACTTACATTGGTGACCATTTTTGCAACAGGTCCTAGACATATATGATCCTTGTATGTTGGATTGGGCAATGCGACCATGGGAGTCATCAGAAGGTTAGATGATGCAACCATCAGGGTCATCACTCATCAGCGAGGGAGATTACACTGCCATCAGAGAGAGGTGAGATAGGACTTCCTCTCCTTTCTGTTTATGTGTTTTTTTTTATCAGAGTTTATATTATGTCCAATTTTGTTTACTTATTGCATTGGGATGTAGCTTGGAATGACTCTGATTCTGGCCTAAATTGATCATTCACTTGAGAGTGGACATAACGGCTCAGGTCTTTCTGATATGGACTCCTCGGTCATCTGTCAAAAACAACCTATTCTAAATATTAATACAGTTCTAGTGTGTTCTGACCTAATTTAGGCTACAGCTCCAACAAAACAATTTTACATGCTTGATAATTCCTCACCTAATATTGTGAAGGGGCAGAATTAGGCATCCATCACTACTGATAGGAAAGTCCAAACAAAGCTTTTTCAACCAACTTGTGCCAAAGCCCAAATAAGGATAATGGGTTAATATCCTGACTTTATGTTTCCATCAAACTGGAGTACAATCTTAGAATGTAATTTGAGGAATTATTATTACATATGGAAACAACCTAGGACCTGAAACTTAAATTTAAAACTCAAATAGAACAACAATTGATAAACAAATAAGTAATCATTTTAATACAATTTGCCTCATTCATTGAAAATGTGCTGTGTCTTGCCCATTTGGTTTCTTGTGCGTCTGTGTTATGCTTCTTCTCTATTGTTTACGTCTTTTTAAGATTTTCTTGACACAGATGTATACTTTAACTTGTTTCATAATTTTATTAATGAGGGTGAAACTTAAATTTTTTTTTTTTCCTTCTTTTACTCAAAGAACTGCTGCAACTCTAACATGGCTAAATATTCAAGTGTACTAATCAAAATATGAGCAAGTTAGAATTTTTCCCCTTGTTCTTTCTCAACAGAAGGATCAAATGGAAGGATTATATTGTTTATTAGAAATTAACTCCCCGTTGATTAGTTTGTTGACTACTCTAAGCAAGCCACCTCCACATCCTCTCTCTTCACATGTATTATAAGCCCGCATGAGAACAGACTCCTCTTTCAAAGCCAACAAATTTAGTGATCAAATACCAAAACCTCTTAAAATAAATGAGATTCCTCAACTTTAGCATTGGATCACCATCTTCTCTGTTCCTCAAAACTTTCTTCCTTCTTCTCACTATGACCCCCAATACATCACTTTCGCCTCCAATCTCCACTCCTCACTACCCCAAGCTCTCAATCATCATCTTCTTGACTACCCTAACTACCCTTATTAATCCTCGGCCAATTCCAATCCCAATCCCTCGAACAAGCATTCCCTTTCGTCTCTACCACTAAGCCCTCTACTGAAACTAGCATGCTTCTCTCCCAACTTCGGCACTCGGTAACATCCCTCCCCCTCAAGGACCTCAGTTTCAGCCACTCCCCAACCACATGCCACACCTGGTTCATGAGTTCAGTTAATGACATTCGAGAACCTGACCCGAACACATCTTCTTCCCCTCTGACTCCTCAAAAGGCCGCATCCTATGCCTTTCCGCACATGACCACTCCGATGATACAAAGAATCTCTATGCAGTCGCGTACCCAGATGTTATCCCCTACAGTTCAACATTACTGCATTGGGCTAACCATTATCTCAGAAACTTACTATGACTATAGCAACCTCTGGCATGGGCTAGGAGCTGTAGTCCCATCTGTTGCGTGGCACGAGAAGAACAAGTGTGAGGCCAGAGAGATGGGTACTGTTCCATTGGGGTGAGCTGAGGACTGAGATGGGCAACTGGGTTAAGACTGACTGAGGCCACAATAGGCAATGTTAAGTCAGAATTGAAGTCTTTGGCAAGTATGAGAGTGTTGGGCCTGTTTGCTTTGAGAGGGCCGTTGTGTTCGGCACAACGATGGGTGGCTGAGTTGGGAGAGGAGAGAGCAAGTGTACGATATGATGAGGTGCAAGGCGAGGGCTTACTGCAAAGTTATGAATTTTTTTGGTGATATGAATAAGATCAGACTGACATTGTTGATGAGACTTGGGGAGAAAGCGTTCAAGAATGAGACTTCGGTTGCTGGAGTCTTTAACAAGGAATGAAAGAAGGTGGATGGATGTCTGTTGAAGATCGCACGGTCGAATAATTTGACATTTTGTGATCAGGTTAGCGAATTCATTCTTAATGTTCCTATTTGTAGTCTTAAAATCTTTTAATGCACAAGAGAGCTTATTCTTCGATGTTTGCTAAAAGTTTCTCGTTGAATTCTAGTAATTGACATAAAGCAGTTAACAGGTCATTTATCGGTTCTAGTTTTAGTTGGTCACTTAGATCAACAGATGGGGGGATCAGTTCTAGTTTGAGGTGTGTGGCTACAGACTACAGAGCTAATTCTTAGATCAATTTATCGGGTATCAGTTCTAGTTTTAGGTTTGCAGGCACAGACTGTAGAGTTAATTCTGACTTGCAGAATTTTCTTCCAATTCCTTGAGTTTCTGAAAGCACAAAAAGTTCTTGGATCAATAAAGTTTGGTCTGTGAATCTCAAATACTCAAAAAAAAAAGAAGTTCTAACAACATGAGATCTTGAACCGATGCAGGTGAAGCTGCTGAGCGAGTCAGACATCCTAGTCACTGCCCACGGGGTGCAGATGACCAACATGATCTTCGTGGACAAGAACAGCAGCACTGGAGTTTCCCCCTAGAGGATGGCTAGAACTCGCAGGCCGGGGACAGTATGTCTTCCAATGGATGGCGAATTGGGCGGGGATGAGGCACCAAGGGCAGTGGAGGTGTCAAGAAGGAGATAAGTGCCCCTACGACAACAATGCCGACTGTTTCACCTTCTACAAGGACGGAAAAATTGGCCACGATGAGGCCTATTTTGACAGTTGTGGATGGCCAATGTCCTTGAAGGGGTAAAAGAGTTCAAGTTAAGCAGCGCTAAGCAACAGGGGAAGCAAAGTGCTTTGCCCTTGTAGCTAGGAGGTTACCATGTTCTAAAATCTCGGAATCGATATCGATTCGGCCAATGCTTTTTAATATCAATATCGTGATTATCAGCCATCAATATCGGTTATATCGCCAATATCGGCCCTGATATTGGTCGATATTGTAGTGTTAATATCGGATCGGGTGTCTTATAACCCGATACCATATTTCTGTGAAACCATGGAGGTTAATTTACAGTTCTATTTTCACCATTTTGTAGGCAAGTTGTGTATGAGACTATAAACTTAGATGCTAAAATAGCTTTGTACGAGAAAGAAGGGGACAGAACATGAGAATGTAGATAAAGATTAATTGAAATAGATTTGATTATTTTTAGATGTCCAAAGAGTAAGCTCAATGTGCATAATAATTTTTTCGTCAAGGTATTGAACAAGATATTGATATCTGCTAAAATCCAATCTCTATGTATGATAGCCAAGATATCTTGGTACTAGAGATGAGCGTGGAGCATGGAATGTAGAATCTCAGGGAGAAGGTGATACAGCTGGAGATTAGTTGAAAGAGGAAACGGCTAGAGATTATTTGAAATAGATTTGATTTGATTTGATTTTTTATGTTCAAAGAGTAAGTTCAATGTGCATAATATTAAAATTTTCATCATGATATTGGATGGAATTTTAGTCTCTGCTCAAATCCATGTCTCTATCTCTGTCATGAACCAAGTTGGAATATGAAGTAGAATGAAAGAGAAATGAAGGTCCATAAAGCATTATGACTGTTCGTCCAACGTCCGTGTTAAATCTGTTGAAGAAGAAACTAAAAATTGTGTATCAATGACAAGGAAATGCCGAAATATGTAGAGAATATAATTTCATGATAAGAAAATCTTTGCTTCTAATACAATTAGTATTATAATCCTAATACTACTCTTAATACCCCTTGCAAAATCCATCATATGTTTGCAAGGTGGTGCTTAAGATTTTACAAGTTCTATTCATCGGTCTTCGAAGAGCGTCATACGTGATCGACATTAAGTTTTAGATTTTTAGCATATATTTTCAGTTTATTTATATTTTCTTTTTTCTTTCTTCCAACTCACAATTTTCCCTCCATCGAGAGCTTGGATTAGTGTGAATGATAAGAAGGTAAATTAGAGATGATTCCCATTGATACCGTGAGGAGGAGATATCAAACGGTGAAGAGCTGCTGAAGAAGTGAACTTCGATGGATGTAAAAATAAGGACGAAACATCTATTGCAGAGATGGATTCCGATCGAGAAGAAGTACTTTTTGAAGTTTGACCTATAAGTCTCTTTTGCATGCTGCAATGCAGACTTTAGCCTATAAGCCTCGTTAGAATAATTAGGGCAAACTCTAAAATCATGATGTCTCTTTCGCTTGAAGTAAGGTGGACATTGAATGAATGCGAATTCCGTTGATGGAGGAGGAGATCGTGATATCCATGATAAGAGTAGTGTCAGAGAAAGAATGTTCAAGAAAAATGAGAAGAATCTACAACCAAGAGAAGCACTTTCAACATTGACAAAGAGAGACCTGCATCAGCAGAAGTGGATGATGATGATATAGGGCCAAAAGAGGAGGAGAGAACACTAGTCGGAGAAGAAGAGGCGATCACTATTGATAGGAGAGAATTTGATCGGTGACGACATGGTGACATGTGAGCTCTGCAAGAAGAAGAGCTCCTGCCGTTAACATCGAAGGAGAAGAGAAGAAGAGTTCATCTTGTCTGAATCTGAATCATGATTTGGCTGTGAGGAGATTGGAGGGGATTTGGGTTGGATTTAATCACCCAAAGGAAAGAGCACAGTTGCAGCAGATCCGGGTTTGAGTAGCAGAAGTGGAGTGTAAGTGGGTTTACACTGAGATTCAAAGTAGATCAGGGTCGAAAAGAAGTGGACAACAGCAGGTTTACTTAGAAGCCTGAAACAGAGTTCGGGTTGAGGCGTCGTCATCAATGGTGGAGGACACCTGCAATGAAGTCTGCGATCAGAGCGCAAAGAGAAGAAGCAGGCGTTGGAGAGGATCCGGACCTCGAGATCGTGATCAAGATTGAGGTAGAGATTAGGGGTCGATCAAGATCTAAGAAATGGTCTCGAATCTGGAGGAGACCGCACGCAGAGGTTGAAGATGCAATTGGAGTAGGCAGACGTGGTCGGCGTGGTCACAGTCGGAGATGGGCCACTTGGACTTGGAGAATGTGTTGATGATGATCGCCCCCACATTCAAGCTATTGTTGTTGCGATGAGGAGGAATATGAGACCGAGGAAGAAGACAAGGCGCGCTGCTGGCATTGATGAGAAGAAGCGGCTGCCGGCGAGATCAGATCGAGATCGAAGATGCGAATATCGAGTTGCATAGTCGTCGAGAGGAAGTAGATTGTGAGTCACATGAGCGTGGCCCAGAGGTTGGTGGCATATCGACCATCATCAATAATTTTTTAATTTTTTTTTTGAGAAGTTCTCATATCATATTAAAGTTATTATCACTGTATCAAAACTTTAATTTATATTTTAACACGTTCTCACATGTCGATCAATTTTTTTTTATATAAGCTGAAACTTGAGCTTTTTAGCACAGAGATATTTTTGTTTTTAAGTCCGCTTTAAATGCACACTCGGTGGGAATTGAACATCGATTGTTTTGAAATCATATTAAATCCTTTACCACTGCACAAAAACTCCAAATATAAGGTGATAGTTGAGGATTTATATTTTAACACAACCCCGCAGGTCCCCTTGCTATGGGCCGAAATTTGGGGCTTTTCGTGGTAGCGGTATTTTTTATTTTAAATCTATATTTTAAATGCACACTAGGTGAGATTTGAACCAAAGTTGCTCTAATACTATATTAAATCAGTGGAAGAAGAAACTGAGAATTGTGTGTTATTGATAAGGGCAATGCCCAAATATATAGAGAATACAATTACATGATAAGTAAATCTCTACTCCTAATACAACTGGTATTATAATCCTAATACTTAGAGTAATTCTTATTGTTCGAGGCAGCGTTTTAGCTATCAAACGTATTTTTTTCTTCTTCCAGATTGGGCAAGTTCCTAATCCTTCATTCATTAGTTGAAGTCCTATATATGTGTTATTTTCTAGTAGAAGAAGGAACTTCCTCATTACATTGGGACCAAGTGTGTGCTTTCCATTTAATTTGGGGATCAGGAACTTGCATCAACTTGTGACATGATTCCATGGTTGCGGGATAATAGACCAGTAACTCAATACCCTTTAACTTTGGACTAATCCAATTACGATTGGTAGTGAGGCGAACCGGGTCGTGTTCTATCAGGCACAACCCATAAAAAAAGCTAGGTCCAAGTGTTGACAGATAGTAACTGTATGGGTCTAAACCTATATGCTCAAATACCAATCCACTGGAGACTGGACCGACTCACGTGTCATACTAGGCCGGCCTATTCGCACCTTCATTCGTGTCTGAATCATGCTGCTCAATTTGTGCCTAATATGCTCTTACTTTGTGTCTATTTTGTGTTTTTTCTGATGGAGGAGAGTGAGAGACCTCTCAACTGTCCTTTGATTTAAAAATTGAAGTGAGGATGAGATGACAAACAACTCAGATAAGAGGCTGAGATCTAATTTAAATGACTAATAAACTAATAATTCATTGAATAGTATATGTACTTGTGTATATAATATTGAATAGTATATGTACTTGTGTATATAATTGGATGACCAATTAGAGCTCGATTCATCTCCTGGATGGGTCGTGTTCAGGGTCGTGCAGTGTCGGGCCTAGACTAGCCCATACAAAAATAAACTAGGTAGCTCCAGTCACGGCCTAGAGTACTGTTTGTTATCTATATATCAGAAGTTTTCATGATGGCCCGGGCCCGTCACCAACCCTAAATCCAAGACTTATCATTGCTCGCATGCTCGATTAATCACATCATAACACACTTGGAATATGGAACCAATACAAGACAGTTTCCCTCCTGTATTTGGTAATCATATTTCAAAATAAAGAATTTTTACTTGGAAAAAAAACTTTGGACTTGGAACTGTTTCTGCAAATGCCGAGAGGTTGTTTGTGAATCGGGTTAATGGGTTGACTGTCGATTGATACCTTTAAAGCACAAAGAACAATGTCAGTAAGACCGAGGCTTGGGCCTAATCGAAATCCCTCCAATACCTAAATTAGACTCGCAGTTGATGGCAATAATATGGTGATAAATCTAAGGTTTGTAGAGTACCTTTCACTTATGGTCTAGCAGCCTATTTATAGGGTTTGTATTGATGCGTTTTACCCCTTAGACAAGTTACCACAGGTATCATTCCTTTGTGAAGTAAACTTCTTGGGCAACAAGAATTTTGAGAAGTCCTCACTGAGATAGGATTCTTTGAGATGAACTGGGCTCACGGGTGCCAGAGCGATCTAGGGACCTACATGGTTGGGCTCGAGGTAGTTGCGCCTGACGTGGTTAGGCCTGAGGTAGTTGGGCCTGAGCTGTTTGGACCTACAGTATTTAGACCCGAGGTAGTTTGGTTGAGCTGGTTAGGCTTGACGTAGTTATCTCATAGTCGACAACCCTTCAGTGGGATGAGGCCCAGTCCGGGCTAATCACGTGTCTCACGTGTTGGGCACGACTCACACATTTGCCCTGAGACTGGGGTCTCCAGCTGTGTGAGACCCTGATCTCCCAGTCAGACACGTGGCATGATCTGAAAGTTTTGTAGAAAAAAAATGATTTTGATCGTTGGGAACGTTCGTCTCGAGATTGATTTATCTTGATGTATAGTTACAAAATTTTAAGTCATAGTTTAGGTATTTCGTATAGGTGATCAGTCTTGATCCTTTAACCTTGGAGTTTGGCTTTTGGCCTTTGAGGTTGAAGTTTCTTCCTTGGAGCCGGAGTTGAATTCTTTCCCCCAAGTTGAGACCCATGGATTGACCTTCAAGCTTTTAGCTCAAGGTTACTTGAGCATGAGCTCCTTTTTGTTGAGTCAAAGGTCGAGGTTTGACCTTCAAATTTTTAGCCCAAGGTTCTTTTCTTCTGACTTTCATGCTTTCAGCTCGATGTTCTTTTCTTCCTAGTCGTAGCTCAGTTGATGCTCTCGAGTTTGAGCTCGAGGTGTTTCCTTATCCTTTGAGCTTAAGGCTCTTCTTCGTCCCAACCTTGGGGCTTTTAGCCTGTGGTTCTTTTCACTTGAGTCGTAACTCAGGCAATGCGCCCGAGGTTGAGCTCAAGGCTCCTCTTCTTCTTGATCCTCAGACCTTTAGCCCGAGGTGCTTTTCTTTGACCTTCAAGCTTTTATCCCGAGGTTCTTTTCTTCTGACCATTATTCTTTTAGCCTGAGGTTCTCTGTTGACCTTCAAGCATTTAGCTTGAGGTGTTGTTCATTTGAACCGTAGCGCAGTCGATGCCCTCGAGCTTGGTTTGATGTGTTTCGTTCGAGCTCAAGGCTTCATCGGGACCTTGGGTTGTGAGCTCGAGGCTCCTTTTGATTTGGGCCGTAGCTCAGTCATTGCCCCCGAGTTTGAGCTCGAGGTGACCTTCAGGTTTCACTACCAGAGGTTTGTTTAACCTCCAAGTTTATTAGCTCGAGGTGACCTTCAGGTTTCATCGCCCGAGGTTCACTTTACCTCTGATCTTGTTGGCTCGGTGTGACCTTCAGGTTTTGCCACCCGAGGTTTGTTTTGCCTCCAAGGTTTTTAGCTTGAGGGGACCTACATGTTTCAGTACCCTAGGTTCATTTTACCTCCAAACTTTTTAGCCCAAGGTGATCTTCTGGTTTCGCCACCCGTGGTTTGTCTTATCTCCGAGCATTTTAGCTAGAGGTGACCTGCAGGTTTCAATACCCGAGGTTCATTTTACTTCCAAGCTTTTTAGCTCAAGGTGATTGATCGGTTACATATATTGCATATATATTATCAGATTATCATGTTTATTACATAATAAATTCTATTAATCAGTCTTATTTTTATTTAATAATTTGCATGCCTATTGCTAAAGGAGAGGGAAGACAAACGAGCCCACAAGCCTATCAAAATTCTTATTTAATTCAGAATTAATTCGAAATCAGAAATCAGGGTAGATCAAGGCAAATCAGAGAAAATAAAATCGGTTGAAAACCGGTTAAAATAAATCTTCACAAATCAATTGGTTAAAACCAAAGATCAAAGGAGGTTTCATAAAATCCGAGAGTTGAAACGAAAAATCTAATAAGAGATAAAAGGAAATCGCTAAACCAGGGAGCTGTACCGGTTGGGTGTGGCACCTGGCCACACCCAGGCGGCGGAAACCTGGCCACACCCAGGCCGCGAAAACGCGGCCAAAGCTGCGTTTTCACGGCTTTGTTGAATTAGTTGGGGGAGCGTTTGCTCCCCTTATCTTAGTACGCTGCAGCCAAAGCTGTGTTTTCGCGGCTTTGTTGAATCAGTTGGGGAAGCGTTTGCTCCCCCAATCTTCGTATGCTCTCCCTTACTTGGTTTTTGCTTATAAATACTAGGTTTTCAGAGACTAGAGGGAACGATGAAGCAGAGATAGATTTTAGGCCAGTTTTTCATTTTTTTTAGTGTTGGTTTTTATTTTCATTTTATGTAATTTTTATTTCTTTGTAAGCATAGGTTAGACTGATATTCATATAAGAGAGAGAGAGACTTATGTTGAGAGTGACACTGATGTTACCTTCTCCTTTCATTCATCGTTTCTACAAGCAATTAAAAATAACATATTTATGCTCTTCTTTGTTTATATGTTCTTCTTCTTTCTACTTTTTTTCTTTTGGTTTTGAGGAATATCCAAGTGAATCTAGAAGCATCAGTATAACCATGTTTGTGTGAGTGCTACTGATACTTCATGATGATGTTCTCCTCCTCAAGATTTCGTATCATTTCATTCGTGTTCGCCTTGATGGTGTAATGCAAATGAGGACTGAGCTCGATCTTATGGGTTATGCGTTGATCGCTTCCACAGTAAGGTAACATATGTAAGGATTTCAGGTAAGTAATCAATCGGAAAAGGGTAAGTATTTCTTTTAGGTTCAACTTTCTTTCTTTTCTTTTAACTTTTGAATTAGACCACCAACACCACAATCTCTCAACTCTTTTATCGCTCTTTTTAATTTCTTTGTATAAATTCATTTTTCATTTTTTTCACCTTCTCAATCTATCACTTTCTTCTTAACTTAACTGTAACTTATTTTTCCTTTTTCTTTTAAAAAACTAAAAGAGGATATTTAACCATTGATTGTAACTTAAAAGAGAACTTGCTAAAAAAGTTTCCATCGCTAGTCTCTCCTTATGGATCACCGCATAGCCACTCGCTATAGCAGTAGCATTGAGCACCTTATACTTTTGTTTTGTATTTCTAAAATTCTGTGTTTTTGGCGCCGTTGTCGGGGAGGGACGGTAAGTAATACTCTTTTTAAGTTTATTTTTTTGGTTAACCTTCTTCTTTGTTTTGATGTACATGTTTAACAATAAGAAAATTTTTGCTGAAGTAGACATATAAGTGGCTCTAGACTCTGCTCAAGAAAGCAAAGCCCAGAAGCTCTCAAATTTGCTATATTCCAGTTGCAATCTGAGTGAACTGCTAACCTGTATTTCTGCAGGTTGGCTGAATTGCAAAGCTAATTTTTGCAGCTATTTATTTTCTTAATTAACTCAATATACATACTTTCTAATCTCAACAGTAAAATGATGTTTGTTAAATGCTAAAAACGGTTTAGACTTTGCATTTAGACACGTGTCTAATTCGTTTACATTTTATATTACTGTTGAAGAGTGCTGGAGCATAGGTACGTGTGCATAGCATATAATATAGGAACACTTTTAAATTATTTACATTGCTTAAGTGTTACTTTTCATGTACACATTGCACTAAATTGATTTAAGGGTTTGTCTTATAAACAAGATAAGGTGGGAAAGTCATTACTCTCTCTTAACCCACAAACAATCTCCTCACCCACTAATCCAAGTCTAACTAAACTGAGTAGATGTTGGCCCTAGGGACATATTAGACTCATATAAGAGACTGACCTAAGGGGGAAGTTGATTAGAATTTGACTCTTGTCAAATCGGTGTCTAAGATTGGGGATTGAGGGGAGAAACCCCGAAGGTTGGTGGTTTGGCATAATTAGGCTTGTTGCTTAGACACGGATACCTCCCACTGATCTTGTCCCTACCTGGCCGTCAAATTCGACAATATACCCCCGTGGATAGTCTAACCAGTTAGGAATCGTCTAGGTTAGGTTAGATTTTTTATTTGCTTATTTGTTTATTTTCTTTATTTGTTTTTGACATTTCTTGTGTTATATGGCTTATAACAACAATTTTTTTAACTTTATGGTAATCCATGTTACACCCCGACATCTTTTTCGGATGTTACCAACCCGGCATATCATAACTTTAACCAACCTAATGTGCCGGATTGGCCTTATCCGAATCAATACATGTCCCAGTCCAATACTATGAATAAGACTGGAATAATCATCACTACCCTTCACAGAGTCAATGGGGATACAACTCCCCGAGTCATATTGTCAACACCCTACCAACATCCAGCTTGATATACTTCTTCTCCCGAACAACCATTAGAAGAATCAATTGACTGAAAAAGAGGATGGAAGCCTTAGATGAGCTTGAGCGACGAATTCAAATTTTAGAAGACTCAAAATCCCGTCAAAATTTTCAAATCACAGATCCTTACTCTATTTTTCAAGAAGAACATGCGGACTTAGAAAAGAGTATGGAATTCATGATTCAATCCCAAAATTTTCAAGTCACAGATCCACTCGATATGATAGAATAAAGACTTAGTAAATTGGCAAACATGAGTAGGAATAAGGAAACTTTCCCTATCCAATCTTTGACTATTCTCGACACTTCTAGTCATATTGATGAAAATCAAGAATCATGGTATCTTGAAGATTTTGACCAAAATTCAATTTCACTACAAAATCTTAAACTTGACCAATATCAACCCATTGACGACTTGACAAGTTTTCATTTTAATGAGATTGAACTTGATTATGAAAGTGAACCCGATCCCCAACTTTATGATTCAGTTTTCGTCTTCGAATCTATATTGATTCCGGTATTCTTATCCAATTTGGACCAATTTCTCGAGCCAACATTTATTTCTGTACCCATAGATCTAGAAATATAATCACCATTTTTGGATAGTCACATTCTATTGATGAGAAAAGAATGTGAATTTCAATTCTTGTACTTGGACTCAACTCTTGAACCAAAACTAATTCTCGAGCCCAAAGTAGATTTTTTTGAGTTAGTATTGATCTTGAACCTATCATTCTTGAGCCCAAGTCAACCATTCCACCAAGTCACATTTATTTGTTGGACATAAGTATAGACCATGATGACTCAGTGATGATTTTCTAAGATTGGTCATGTAAAGAGAATAAGTTTCATGATAGGATCTTTCATGATCCTATTTATATTGGGAATTGTAAATATGTAAATAGAAAAGAGGTCAATCAAGGTGGATTCCATGAACCATCACATTATCTTGATTGGGTAGCAACGCTTGACCCAATCAGACCACCACCGGAATCACCGCCATAAGGTAATATTTTCCTTCCCTTTTTTCTTTTTCATGCATCTATGCATTAATTCATACATTTAGGATAATGCATGAGATAGGTGTGGGGGAGGGTTGGAACATAACTTAAGTTTTTCTTTTATTATTTAAAAAATTAACATTTTCTTTACTTTTAAAAAACTTTTTGAAAATATAAACAATATTTTGACATATTCTTTGTAAGAAATTAAGTCAATTTTAAGGAATAAGACAATCATAATTAGGATATCTTATACTTGTCAAAATAAGATTATTTGTTTGATTTCAATGTATAGGAAGAAAATTTGGATAAATAATTTATTCTTGATTTTTAACTTGATGATATATGCATGCTTTATACACTTACACACTTAAGGTTCACAACAAAGATTCTTATACCTTATTAAAAAAAGAAAAAGAATATATATATAAATCCTCTGATTAAGCTCGGTATTTGTGCCTCATAAAGTATTAAGTATTCACACCTAAAAGCGGTTCATATAATAAAATCTTTAGTTTTGTGACCTTATTTGCTTGAGTTCTTAAGTCCCTGGGGTGTTGTCTCACTCGATGCCCTAAGACCATCCAATTTGGGAGTCACTGATTAAAGGCTCGCTACATGGGCAGATTAGAAGCCTAATAAAACTAAGAGATAATACCACAAAAAATTAAAAAATAAATAAGGCATCAGAGTTAGAGTTAAAGAACCCTTAGTCATAATTTCACGATCACAAAGGTGCATATGACTTAGGGTAAAGTAATAGACTAGAGGAGAAATACAATTGAACTCCTTACTTTGATTAATACTAAATTTTTGAATAGAGACTAAGTTTAGGAATGAAAAATTCAGTTTTTCTATAACTTATAGATTACTTGAACTTTTACAATAATACTTCAAATATTTTTCTCTTTCAAAATGCTTTTCGAAAATACTAACTCTTTGTTTCTCTTTCTTTATGAATTTTGTAATCCATTGAAAACCCTCATGAGACAAAACTCGTCCTCTAGGAGGAACCTAGATGTTTAACGGCTTGTTGCACATGCTTGTGCAATCGCGTGATCTGCGAAAGTGGTCTAATAATCTTGGTTTAGTTTTGTTGTTTTGCTCGAGGACGAACAAAAGATAAGTGTGGGGGTGTGATCGGTCACATATATTGCATATATATTGTTACATTACCATGTTTATTATCTAATAAATCCTATTAATAAGTCTTATTTTAATTTAATAATGTGCAGGCCCATTGCTAAAGGAGAGGGAAGAGAAACGAGTCCAAAAACCCATCAAAATTCTGATTTAATTCAGAATTAATTCGAAATAAAAAAATCAGGACAGATCAAGGCAAATCAGAGAAGATAAAATCGGTTGAAAATCAGTTAAAATAAATCTTCACAAATCAATTGATTAAAACCAAAGATCAAAGGAGGTTTCATCAAATCTAGGAGCTGAAATGGAAAATCCAGCAAGAGATAAAAGGAAATCGCTAAACCAGGAAGCTGTACCCTCAGGTGTGGCCTTTGGCCGCGTTTCTGTGCCTTTGTTGAATCAGTTGGGGGAGCGTTTGCTCCCATATCTTCGTACGCTCTCCCTTACTTGATTTTTGCCTATAAATACTGGGTTTTCAGAGACTACAGGGAACGATGAAGCAGAGAAAGATTTTAGGCCAGTTTCTCATTCTTTTTAGTGCAAGTTTTTATTTCATTTTATGTAATTTTTATTTCTTTGTAAGCATAGCTAGACTGAGATTCATGTAAGTAAGAGAGAAACTTATGTTGAGAGTGACACCGATGTAACCTTCTTATTTTTTTCATCGTTTTAACAAGTAATCAAAGGTAACATATTTATGCTCTTCTTTGTTTATATGTTCTTCTTCTTCTTTCTACTTTTTCTCTTTTGATTTTGATGAATATCCAAGTGAATTTAGAAACATCAGTATAGCCATGTTTGTGTGAGTGCCACCGATATTTCATGATGATGTCTCCTCCTCAAGATTCCGTATCATTTCATTCTTGTTCGTCTTGATGATGTAATGCGAATGGGGACTGAGCTCGATCTTATGGATTATGCATTGATCGCCTCCGATGTAAGGTAAAACATGCAAGAATTTCAGGTAAGTAATCAATCGGAAAAGGGTAAGTATTTCTTTTAGGTTTAACTTTTTTTTTCTTTTAACCTTTAGTTTAGATCACCAGCACCACAGTCTCCTAACTCTTTTATCACTATTTTAATTTCTTTGTATAAATTTATTTTTCATTTTCTTCACCTTCTCAATCTACCACTTTCTTCTTAACTTAATTGTAACTTATTTTTTCCTTTTCTTTTAAAGAACTAAAAGAAGATATTTAACCATTGATTGTAACTTAAAAGAGAACTTGCTAAAAATACTTTCATTGCTAGTCCCTCCTTATGGATCACAACCGTATAGCCACTCGCTATAGCGGTAGTATTGAGCACCTTGCACTTTTGTTTTGTATTTCTGAAATTCTATGTTTTTTTTTGTGCAGGTTCTAACTCAATCAATAACCTTCAGGTTTCGCCACCCGAGGTTCATTTTACCTCCAAGATTTTTAGCTCGAGGTGGCCTTCAGGTTTCGCCAGCTGAGTTTCGTTTTACCTCCGAGCATTTTAGCTCGAGGTGACCTGCAGGTTTCAGTACCCGAGGTTCATTTTACTTTTTTTGATTCGTAGCTAAGTTGATGCCACCGAGCTTGAGCTCGAGGTGTTTCATTCGAGCCTAAGGCTCTTTGTAGTCACGACTTTGAAGCCTTTGCTCTTTGTAGTCACGACTTTGAAGCCTTTAGCCTGAGATCTCTTTTTATTTCAGTCGTAGCTCAGTCGATGTCTTTGAGCAAGAATTTGATGTTTAACCTTCGACCTCATGCACGAGGTTATTTCTTTGAGCCGTAGCTCAGTCGATTCCTTTGAGCAAGAACTCGATTTTTTATCTTTGAGCTCATGCATGAGGTTTTTTCTTTGAGCTGTAGCTCAGTCGGTGCCCTCGAGCTTGAATTCGAGGTTCTTTCTCTAGGACCAGAGCTAAGTCAATGCCTTCGAGCAAGAATTCAGTTTTTGACCTTCGAATTCATGCACGAGGTTCTTTCTTTGAGACATAACTTGAAAAATCACCTAGAGGGGGGGGGTGAATAGGTGATTATGCTAATCTAATGAACTTAATGCGGAATTTAAAAACTAATTGCAATTAACAAGAGATGCACACTCAAACAAGCCAAGCAATTATGAATGAACAATATGAATTGATGCAAGTCACAAGTAAAGAGAGAGAGTAAGAGCCAAGGGATCAAGCGCAAATAACAAGATATGTTTCGAGGTTCGAGCACCCAGCTCTACATCCCCGCCTTCACCCAGAAGGATTTTAAGTCCACTAGCTTGTCCACAAAGGACTCCCACAAAGGGAACCTCCACCGAGGATTTGGGGCAATAACAATTACAAGGAGTACCCAACTCCTCTCCTTAAAAACACACCTCCTCCTTGAGGCACAACTCCAATCCAACAAATAATCACCTCACAACTTGAGGGATTAGCACCAAGCAACACAAGGATCACCTCACAACTTGAGGGATACAACCCAAATGCACAACCACCTCAACACAATGAGGGTAAGGCACAAAGCAAATAATGGGTTTACAACTTGGTGGTCAAAACAACAACCACAAACAATCTCTTTCTCCCACACAAAGATCCTATAGAATAAAAAAATAGATGTAGCTCAAGTGTGGAGAAAACCAATGGAATGAAAATCAAAATCACAAAGAAAATCCTTGGGAAAAACTAGAAACCAAGATAAAGAAGTTGAATCAAACTCTTTTCCCAAAAACCCTTTTCTTTGATTTTCCAAACCCTAGCAAAAACACCAAATAGATTGTTCAATATAAAACCCAAAAACTTCTTTTGATTGCTATGAACACACTAGAGAGTCTGGAAGAATTCGCACAAAAAATCTTATAGAAAACAGGCCATTAATGGGGTATTTATAGCCCTCAGAAAAATATAGCCGTTGGCAGTAGAAACTGCCAAAAATGAACTGCCAGTCGACCGCCTGGTCGACCGTCCAACGGTCAATTTTTGACCATTGGCAGCTACCGGTCGACCGTGCGGTCGACCGTCCCCAGAACCAGAGAGCAACGGCTCTCTGGGCGGTTGACCGTCCGGTCGACCGAAACAAACAGAGAGCAACCTGCTCTCAGTCGGTCGACCGTGCGGTCGACCGGCTCAAGGGGTAGCCAGCGTGCACGTATCCGTGCACGTCGGTCGACCGCTACGGTCGACCGGCCTAGCCTGGCAGTTGAAGATCAGGGAAAGATTTTATTTTTAAAGACTTGAAAAATTCCCATAAAATCTCTAAAATTCCAAAAAATAGTTTTCTCATTTTATATTGAAATTCAAACTTGTGTTAAAAAGTTTAACACAAATCTCAAACATTTTGAACTATTTTTGTGTTATAGAAATTTTGCCAAAATCCAAAACTCGTATTTTCTAAAACTTGGATTTTTGAATAGAAAATACATTTTGTCCAAAACTCATCCAAATACAAAAACATGATATTAAACAACATTTAGGCATGATGTATATGGATATAATCCTATATAAATGAAACATATATATATATATATATATATATATATATATTATATATAATATATATATATATATATATATATATATATCCATGTTTTTGACTTTAATTTCAAAATATGTTTAGTCAAAACATAAAACACATGAAATAGACAATCAAGCCAAGTTTGTTTTAAGAGTTGAAGCATGCATGTATATAGAACAAATCTAATATACATTAAACTATGTAAACTTGTTTTGATCTATCTATTCATGAAAATCAAGATCGGTTAAACCTAAAACCGAAAACCAAAACATGAAACGTGTGTGTTTTGTGAACTTGAGCATATCATACTATTCTAATCTTTACAATTTGGATCTAAACACAAAACTAAACTATGGTACCGAAGTCCTCTTGTAGAGCGCCGTCTCTAAGCCGACTTGATCCAAAACTCCTTGATCCACCGAGCAAGTGCTATATATGATCTTTTACGCTCGGGCTCTTGAATCAGCATGTGAAAGCTTCCAAATCATCTTGTTGAAGCTAATCACCTACTAATAACTTGATTAATGATCTGAAACTAGAATCACAAAATTATTAGTACACATAACTTCATGAGTTAATCATCATCAAAACTAGAGTGGAAAGCCTTGGGCCAACAATCTCCCCTTTTTTGATGATGACAAAACTCATGGAGTTATATATGCATGGATTAAAGTTAAGCTTCAAAGAAGCTCCCCCTTAACTCATGCATAAACAAATAAACATAAATATGCAATGAAGGCTCTTAAACATGAATGCATAATATGCATAAACAATAAAAGGTTCTAGATACCAATGAAATGTTCAAAAACAAAACATAAATATGCAATGAAGGCTCTTAAACATGAATGCATAATATGCATAAATAATAAAAGATTCTAGATACCAATGAAATGTTCAAAAACAAAACATACTCTAAATACCAATTAAAATTAAACTAAATTAAACTTAATATATACAAAACATAAATATGCATATAAACTCAAAATCTTTCTCCCCCTTTTTGTCAATCATCAACAAAGGGGTAAACAAGCAAAACAAAACAAAATCTTCTCCCCCTTTTTAATACAAAGAAACAATCTTCAATAAGGGGTAAAAACAAAACCAAATCAATAAATTTTTCTCTCCCTTTTTGTTCGAAACAAAGAATCAATAAAAGGGTTAATAAAAAATGTTCTCCCCTTTTTGTCTAAAACAAAACCAAACCAAATAGGGGTGACAATCAATTAAGGTACCAATTAAAAATATGTCAAGGTAGCATTTTGATATCAAAAGAGAGTATTTTTCCTTTTAAGTATATGATATCAATTTAAAATTTTTATTTTCTATCATAAAGCAAGGGAGTGGAAATACAAATACCAATGTAAACATGAAAATCGAATTTTCTCCCCCTTTATGAAATACCAACAAAACACATGCATAGGCTTGAAATAAGATACCAATTGAAAATTGAATCAATTGAAACAAAATTAAACCTCAAGCTTTAGCATAAACCCAAAATATATATGTATGAAAATAAATACCAATAGAAATTGATATTCTTGGAATTGAAAGCATACATACATACAAACATATGTGAGTATACAAGAAAGGTTAAAATTGATACCAATTGAAAGAATTCAATGATACCAATTGAAACAACAATAATGATCAAGTGTATATCTCATATACCTACCACCCAAGTTTTAAATGATTTTCATTTTAAAGCATACATGAACATGATCTCCCATCCAACCACCCATTAGAAGGTAGGGTTTTCAAAAATAAGTTTGAAAATAGAGTACGTTTGAAAATCTCTACCATAGTGAAGAATACGAACTAGTTAAATGAAAAAACTTTTAAACTAGAACGAAATCCTTCAAGTAAGGAATAAAACAAAATTGTTTTTCATGAAACACATGTAAATCACATGATCACTAAACACTCAAAATTCATAAAGCCCATATTATACTCACGAAAACAAAATCATGAGAAACTTAATAAAGTGAGTGAACAAGTGTTATGTGACACATATCATCATGAAAATATTCAATTAAGCTCGATTTAAATTCCTTAACATGAAAATCAAAAATTTTCAATAAAACTAATTTATACTTCAAGGCATATGTATATTTTGTCAACACAAAAAGTATACATACATATCCCTAAATACAATTTGAGTCCATAATGAAGATTTGCATGAAAAGCAAATGACTCATGGGTATACATGTATATCTTAAGAATTGGCAAAATAAACATATACATGAAGTGAAAACATATGATCATAAAACATGTTCAAAATAGGGAATACAAGTTAGAATGCATGAATCATCAAAACTAGACTATACTAGAACATCCAATGGATACAAATAAGCATCAAGCACAAACATATATAAAGATTTATTTGTGATCCACTACATGTACAAGTATAAATTCTAGTCTTAATAAAAACTAACATTTAAACATATATTCAAATCATGAAGCACGAAACAAGACATAAATCATCATTACAAACATAAAACGATCATTATGTAAATCCACATGCTATTAGAATTATGATATACATAATAGCTAAACGAATGGTGAGAACACAACATATGGGTCCATATAAACATGGGTGATCTCAAGAGCTATACATGCATGTCAATGATCTAAGAATCATGGCATTTAACATAATAAACTATAACCATCAAAATAAGACAGAAATCATAAACACACATATGATCATTATGTGTATGCATGTGCATTAGATTTAGGACATACATATTAGTTTAAACAAGGTGAGAATCACAAAGATGGGTCCATGGGTGTCTCAAATAACTAAACTGTATATCACTAATCTAAATCACATGGCATAAGTATAATGAACACTAAAACATGACATGCTATAAATCAACGACATGAAAAGCATAATAAGCATGCAAACATAAATAGGAGTTCGAGATTGATACCAAAACCGATGAAGGCACCTCTCTAGTTCTCCAAACCAATGGTGGTCCTCTCCACCAAACTCCCCTTGAAAGTGATGCATCCAAATTGTTTTCTTTAAGTACGGAACGCATCCACTTCAAGGCACCGCTACTCTCACGTGATGCGAGAGCCCACACCTACATCAAATATTTTGGGGTGGTCTTTGGTACCCATTTTCTTTTGGGTCCATAGGGGTTAGTATCTTTCCTAACCCAAACAAGATTATTTGCTAAATTTTCAATATGTAAACGATCATAGCAAAATCTAGCAAGGTGGCCTTTTCGACCACAATGTGTACAAGTGTACACATGAGCATACATGTAATGGTGGTGACCGTGGGAAGCATGTGTATGCCGTGGAGGGTGTACATGTAAAAATGGACCTTTTTTCTTACGAACCAAGGTTTCCAAGCGTGTATGATTCAAAGTACATTGGCTCAAAGTGGAGCCCAAACAATCAACACTTTTCTTCAAAACATTTATGTCATTTTCAATAGTTGAAGATAAAGTGGAGCATGCAATAGGTGTGCAAGAAGAAGAAGCTATACTAGCATGGCACACATGAGAATCAATGTCAATTTTCAAAAATTCATTTTTCTTTAAAACTAAATCCAATTCTTTTGTAATAAAATCAATTTTATTTTTCAAAACAAGATTATCTTTTAAAACAAAATCCAATTTTAAAGATAGAACCTCATTGTTTTTCACAACATCATCAAAATCATTTTTGTTTTTCAAAACATCAATCTCTTTTAGGGCAAGGTCTAGTTGAGATCTTAGTGAGTCGCGTTCACTAGTAATCTCTTCCTTCTCTTACAAAACCGATTCAAAAGTTGAGCACAAATCCTTCATTTCTTCTTTTAAATCAAAATGATTCTTTTTCAAAAGTTCATATTTTCCAAAAAAAATTCAAGTTTTGTGGCAAGTTCTACATTTAAATTTTGAACTTCAAAACATCCATGGCAATATGAACTAAAGCTATCATCTAGTTGAAAATCCGAATGTACCTCAAGGGAGTCTTTCCCTTGGACCATGAGGCAATGCTTGTCGGACTTGTCTCTCCTAGATCTCCTCAACTTGTTGATAATCACGGGTAGCTCGGAGACGTCAATATACTCCAAACTGCAAAAGCCGAGTCATAACGATCAAACACATATAAAAGATCTTCATTGAGAGATGCTCTAAGTGTTTTAAGTGCTAATGCATTGGCCTTTTTATACTTGCTACTATTAGGGAAGGATTTCATAGTGGAGGCTTGATAAACTAGATGTCCTAGTCTTTTCAAATGGCTACTCATAGTGGCCTTCCAAATATCAAGTCTAAAAAAGTCAAACATAGGAGGGCTATCCATGAGTGCAAACAAAATGTGTGCAAATGAAAATGCAAATGAAGATTAGCAAACCAAGATCTCACTCCTAGGTGGTTAAACCTAAATATCAGGAGCGTAGGCTCTGATACCAATTGAAAAATCACCTAGAGGGGGGTGAATAGGTGATTATGCTAATCTAATGAACTTAATACGGAATTTAAAAACTAATTGCAATTAACAAGAGATGCACACTCAAACAAGCCAAGCAATTATGAATGAACAATATGAATTGATGCAAGGCACAAAGTAGAGAGAGAGTAAGAGCCATGGGATCAAGCGCAAACAACAAGATATGTTTCGAGGTTCGAGCACCCAACTCTACATCCCCGCCTTCACCCAGAAGGATTTTAAGTCCACTAGCTTGTCCACAAAGGACTCCCACAAAGGGAACCTCCACCGAGGATTTGAGGCAATAACAATTACAAGGAGTACCCAATTCCTCTCCTTACAAACACAACCTCCTCCTTGAGGCACAACTCCAATCCAACAAACAATACCTCACAACTTGAGGGATTAGCACCAAGCAACACAAGGATCACCTCACAACTTGAGGGATACAACCCAAATGCACAACCTCCTCAACACAATGAGGGCAAGGCACAAAGCAAATAATGGGTTTACAACTTGGTGGTCAAAACAACAACCACAAACAATCTCTTTCTCCCACACAAAGATCCTATAGAATAAGAAAGTAGATGTAGCTCAAGTGTGGAGAAAACCAATGGAATGGAAATCAAAATCACAAAGAAAATCCTTGAGAAAAACTAGAAACCAAGATAAAGAAGTTGAATCAAACTCTTTTCCCAAAAATCCTTTTCTTTGATTTTCCAAACCCTAGCAAAAACACCAAATAGATTGTTCAATATAAAACCCTAAAACTTCTTTTGATTGCTGTGAAAACACTAGAGAGTCAGAAAGAATTCGCACAAAAAATCTTATAGAAAACAGGCCATTAATGGGGTATTTATAGCCCCCAGAAAAATATAGCCATTGGCAGCAGAAACTGCCAAAAATGAACTGCCGGTCGACCGCCCGGTCGACCGTCCAACGGTCAATTTTGACCGTTGGCAGCTACCGATCGACCGTGCGGTCGACCGTCCCCAGAACCAGAGAGCAACGGCTCTCTGGGCGGTCGACCGTCTGGTCGATCGAAACAAACAGAGAGCAACCTGCTCTCAGTCGGTCGACCGTGCGGTCGACCGGCTCAAGGGGTAGCCAGCGTGCACGTATCCGTGCACGTCGGTCGACCGCTACGGTCGACCGGCCTAGCCTGGCAGCTGAAGATCAGGGAAAATTTTAGTTTTTAAAGACTTGAAAAATTCCCATAAAATCTCTAAAATTTCAAAAAAATAGTTTTCTCATTTTATATTGAAATTTAAACTTGTGTTAAAAAGTTTAACACAAATCTCAAACATTTTGAACTATTTTGTGTTATAGAAATTTTGTCAAAATCCAAAACTCGTATTTTCTAAAACTTGAATTTTTGAATAGAAAATACATTTTGTCCAAAACTCATCCAAATACAAAAACATGATATTAAACAACATTTAGGCATGATGTATATGGATATAATCCTATATACATGAAACACATATATATATATATATTTCTATGTTTTTGATTTTAATTCCAAAATATGTTTCGTCAAAACATAAAACACATGAAATAGACTATCAAGCCAAGTTTGTTTTAAGAGTTGAAGCATGCATGTATATAGAACAAATCTAATATACATTAAACCATGTAAACTTGTTTTGATCTATCTATTCATGAAAACCAAGATCGGTTAAACCTAAAACTGAAAACCAAAACATGAAACGTGTGTGTTTTGTGAACTTGAGCATATCATACTATTCTAATCTTTACAATTTGGATCTAAATACAAAACTAAATTATGGTACCGAAGTCCTCTTGTAGAGCGCCGTCTCCAAGCCGACTTGATCCAAAACTCCTTGATCCACCGAGCAAGTGCTATATATGATCTTTTACGCTCGGGCTCTTGAATCAACATGTGAAAGCTTCCAAATCATCTTGTTGAAGCTAATCACCTACTAATAACTTGATTAATGATCTGAAACTAGAATCACAAGATTATTAGTACACATAACTTCATGAGTTAATCATCATCAAAACTAGAGTGGAAAGCCTTTGGGCCAACATAACTCACTTCATGCCCTCTAGTTAAGCCCCGGGGTTGACCTTCAAACTAGATTCCGAGGTTGTTTTTGTTTTTGAGGGTGGGGTGTTTGGGTGGGGGGGGGGGGGATAGTCCCTCTTGGTTGTTTTTGATGTTGAGTTGGGTAGTATTGACTACCTCGTTAAGCGGGTTGGAAAATTGGAACCACCTTTTTGAGCGGTAGGATCGGGGTGTTCACGTCGACTCCCAAAGATGGCACCAATGTTTATGCAAATGCCGAGAGGTTATTTGTGGAGCGGGTTAACAGTTGATTGCCGTTCGATACTTGCAAAGCACAGAGAATAATGCCAGAGAGACTGGGGCTTCGGCCTAGTTGAAACCCCTCTGATGCCTAAGTTGGACTCACAGTTGACGACAGTTATATGATTGTAAATCTAGAGTTTTATAGAGCGTACCTTTCACCTACAATTTAGGAGTCTATTATTGTATTGAAGGGGTTTTCCCTTACTAAGTTGCTGCAGCTGTCATTCCTTCGTGAAGTAGACTTCTTGGGCAATAAGGATTTTGAGAAGTCCTTATTGAGATATAACTCTTTGAGATGAACTGGCTCACGGGCGCCACGCACGATCTAGGGCCCGACATGGTTAGGTCAGACATAGTTGGGCCCGACGTAGTTGGGCTTGAGCTGATTGGGCCTGACGTAGTTATCACACAGACGATAACCCTTAAGTGGGCTGAGGCCCAACCTGGCTTAATCACGTGCCTCATGTGTTGGGTATGACCCACCCAAGAAGGCAAGAACTACAAGATCTTTAATTTTATTAAGATTTTAAGAATCCTATGGAACTTGGTCTGCATAAAACCACACCTGAGCAGTCTCAAGGCTCATGATACAATGTATTTGTTCTCCTCCTCCTTTGTGTGAGTAAAGAAGGACCCAGCAAGCACCACCATGGGAGACTAATATTTATTTTTTCAGAATTGAAAACTCCACAATAATATATACCTAGTATTTCTTGTGAGTCCCGACCCAATTCAGGCTTTTAGTCTAACAAATAACAATATTGATAAAATATTTACATACTTGATGCTTGCATGATTCTTCACCGAATATCGTGCAGACTGCAGAGCTTGGCATCCATTACCATTGATACCCAAGTCCAATGGTGCATTTTCATCCTACTTGTCCCAAGCCAACTTGAACAATACTAATTGATGTTCTGGCTTATTTATGTTTCATCAGATTGGATTAATTTCTTAGAAACAATTTATATTTGAAAGCAGATAAATCACTGTTTGCTATCACATTTCTGAAAAAAAAAATTCTAGAGCCAAGCATGCCCTCTGCCAAATTAAGACCTAAGATCTGACAGATAAAGCAGATAGAGCTAGTTAACAAGCCAGTCATCTAGTGAACCTGCAGTTCTTTTTTCTTTTTTTCCTCCGATGGATATATATATAAAGTATTTTATTGATATCTCGAATAGAAAAAAAAACAAACAAATAATAAGTAACTACCACCATGCATGCACAAGAAGTCAAAGTTTCCCCTCTATTTTTATCATTTAAATAAAAAAAAAGAAGACAACCTCATTGAAGCATCACAGATCCGTCTGACCAAACTCCCCCACTGCCCCCCCCCCCCCCCCCTCTCACACTCACACACACACACACACAACACACACACACACACACACACACACACACACACACAATTCCTCTCACCCAACATCTTTCTAACTTCACACGAGATAGAACAAACTCCTCTCTTCTTCAAATTCAACAAATACACAAACCTCTCTCTCTCTCTCTCTCTCTAAACAGAAAGAGACTCCTCAATAACTCTCTCTCCCCTCACCAATGACAACCAAAAACAATGCATCCTCACCACCTCCTCACTACCCCAAGCTCTTCATCACCCTCCTACTCACCACCCTCACCACACTCACCATCCTCTTCCAACTCCAATATTCCCTCAAACAACCCCTCATCCCCTCCCCCTCCCCTCAACCCACCAACAACACACTCCTCCTCCTCTCCAAACTCCGCGACTCGGTCACCTTCATCCCCCTCAAGGACCTAAGGTTCAGCCACTCCCCAACCACAGGCCACACATGGTTCATGAGCTCAATCAACGACACCCAACGACACCCCAACGAGCCCCTACACCTCTACTTCCCTTCCCACTCATCCAAAACAGAGTCCTCTGCCTCAACGCCCGTCACCACTTCGATGGCACGAAGAACTTCTACGCCTTCTCGTACCCCAACGCCCTCCCCTACAACTCAACGCTCCTTCACGGGCTAACCGTCATCTCCGACACTCAGTACGACTACAACAATCCTTGGCATGGGCTATCAGCAGTAGTCCCATTTCTTGCGTGGCATGAACATAACAAGTGCGTGAGGCCTGAGAGATTGGTACTGTTCCATTGGGGTGAGCTGAGGACTGAGATGGGCAACTGGGTCAAGAATCTCACTGAGGCTACAATTGGCAATCAAATTAGGATTGAAGATTTTGGGGAGTATGAGAATGTTGGGCCTGTTTGTTTTGAGAGGGCCGTTGTGTTTCGGCACAACGAAGGGGGGCTGAGCAAGGAGAGGAGAGGGGAGGTGTATGATATGGTGAGGTGCAAGGCGAGGAAGTACTGCAATGTTAATGGGAGGAGTGTTGGGGGGTTGGAGAGAATTAGGACGACGCTGTTGTTGAGAGATGGGGGAAGGGCGTTCAAGAACGAGACGGCGGTGGTCGGGGTGTTTGATGAGGAGTGTAGGAAGGTGGAGGGGTGTGTGATGAAGGTTGCCCGGTCGAACAATCTCACATTTTGCGATCAGGTTAGAGAATTTCCTCTCATAGTTCATTGTTCTTTGTTTCATTAGAATCTTATTAATGAATTGTAGAGAGCTATATATAAATATATGTCTCACTATATTTTTGAAAAAGGGGAATGAAAAAAAAAAAAAAAAAAGAAATCTTGAATTTTAGATGTTTTTCAAAAAAGAAGAGATTGTGCACCAGTTCTCATTAAGTTGTTTACTTGGATCAACAGGACTGAAGATAATTTTCCACCACTCAAGACTACATACTTGTGCATAATGTTGAAAATTACATTTATACCCCTCTATTCAAAAAAGTTTGTTTTTATACCCAGCTTTTCTAAAGTTCATGTACAGTATATACCATGTCTGACATATTTTCGGCACACATCAAGTATACACTAGATGAATGCTCTTCAAAACTTTCTCACAAGTTTTTCAGTTCTTGAAGCAAGAAAGGTTATTTATAGTAAAGAATGGCGCTGAAATCGCGAGATATTGAACCGATATTGCAATGCAGGTGAAGCTTCTGAGCGAGACAGACATACTAGCCAGCCCCCACGGGGCGCAGCTGACCAACCTGATCTTCATGGACAGAAACAGCAGCGTGCTCGAGTTCTACCCTAGAGGGTGGCTAGAGCTCGCAGGCGTGGGGCAATATGTCTTCAGATGGATGACGGACTGGGCCGGGATGAGGCACCAGGGGGCGTGGTGGGATCAAGAAGGCGACAAGTGCCCCCACGACAACAATGCCAACTGCTTCGCCTTCTACAAGGACAGCAAGATTGGGCACAACGTGACCTATTTCGCGAGTTGGATGGCCAATGTACTCAGAGAGGTTAAGGAGTACAAGTTGAGCAAGGCACAAAGAGGCAGCAGCCTGCAACAGGCCGAGCAGAGTGCCTGTGCTTGTGACTAAGAGGCTACCCTACAGCATAAAATTTCCACCATTTTGTTGACAAGCTCTGTGTGAAACAGATGCTAAGATATCCTGATATCAGTGAGAAGAGATAAATAGCCTGAAATCAATGTTTATGGTAATAAATCATTAATTAATCCCCTTTTGCATAAGCAAAAACAGAAGGTTTTCATAATTACAGTTCCGGTTTGCAACTGCCATTACCGTCAGTTATGACTTGCAAATTCTACAAAATTCGCTAGTCGTTGCTCGTAAATGATTAACTGTAATAACTCAAGACAGCAGGTACACTGAGGGTATATACATTAGTACGCTAATTTTCGTCTGAGAGGATGCAACAGCGAGGTGTGCATGCTTATCAAATATAGGTATTGAAGCTCTTCTACAATTCTCCGAAACATTTGCATGCAGATCTCAGTCACGAGCAAATCCATGATATTCCCATTCATGCTTCTTCTATCCCTCACCGTTTCGAAAACTTTGACAGGAAATAGACCACGAAGAAGCAGAAGAGTGCGAAGAGGATCACATGTAGGACATGGTTCGAACCGTTCCGAATGATGCTCTTGTTCATTCTTCTCATGTTGTTCTTTACCCCAGCCTGGGCTTTGATGAGTGTCATTTGCTGTTCAGGAAGAGAGAATAAGCTATCTTAGTAGTGTGATTAGATATATGATAAAATCATACCCCTAAAGATGACAGCATAATGAACTGAATGCTGGTTGAGTATGGAATAAGAGTTTTAGGGTGCAGCCGAATTCTAGTGTTCACATGGATCCACGTGCTTGCTTAGAAAAGTTTCAAGATTTAGGGCGTGTTTGTTTCGCCGCAAAACGTCGCAAAACGCAAGTCGTAAAAACTTCTTTTCCATTTTCCGTTGTTTTGTTTCGCTGAAAAACAAGTTGCAAAATACAACTCTTCTTTTCCCACTTGCAGTTGCTACAGTTAAATTTGTGGTCATATAAATCTCACTTTTACACTCATATTTCTCAATTGCAGTTGCTACAGTTAATTTTGTGGTCATGTAACTCTCACTGTAGTACACTTACAGTTTAAAATAGTTACTTGATAATCAATATATAATTTAATATTATTACATATTTAATATTTTAAATAATGTTCAATTTCTTATTTAATTATTTTATATTTTTAATCTTTAATTTTTTTATTGTTTTTAATATTGTTTTAATATTTAATATTTACTATTTTAATTTAAAATTTTTATTTAATATTTTATTTAATAATTTATATTTTTTTAATACTTTATTCCATTTTTTATTATTTTATTTAGAGTTAATATTTTATTAATATAACAATATATACTTTACTGTATATTTAATTATTTATTTTTTAATATAAAAAATTACTTTATTAATATTACAATATATTTTATTATTTAAAATATTTTATTATGTTAATATTGTAATAATAATTCAGTATAGTAATACTATAATGATAATTTATTATTAAATTATAATTATATTTTACTTTGTTAATTTTATATTTCTATAATATTACAATAATATTATAATAAAATTTTATATTATAATAAATTTTCAATTATTTTTAATATTATAATATTATAACTATATTTTATTATTTTTTAAGATTTTTTAATATTTATATTATTAGTGTTCTTAAAATTTTATTAATGTTCTTTAGATTTTCTTAAAATTTTATATTATTTATTTAGTTAATATTTTAGTAATATTTTACTATTTATACTAATATTTTATTAATATTATTTTATAAATAAAATATTAAGATTATTAATTTTTTATCTCAAATTTATTAATATAATAATACTATAATGATAATTTATTATCAAATTATAATTATATTTACTTTGTTAATTTATATTTCTAATATTACAATAATATTATAATAAAATTTATATTATAATAAATTTTCAAGTATTTTTAATATATAATATTATACTATACTATTATTTTGATTATTTTTAAAGATTTTTTAATATTTATATTTTATTAATGTTCTTAAAATTTATTAATGTTCTTTAGATTTTCTTAAAATTTTATTTTATTTATTTAGTTAATATTTAGTAATATTTTACTATTTATACTAATATTTTATTAATATTATTGTTATAAATAAAATATTAAGATTATTAATTTTTTTATCTCAAATTTATTAATACAATTTAATTTGCAATAGTATATTTAATTTAATAGTATTTATAATATTAAATCACTTCTACAGTTAATTTTGTGTTAATTTTGTGGTCAACTTTTTCACTTACACTTTTACATTACCAACCAAACACCGTAAAACACAATATACTTTACCATTTACACTTTCACTTTATCAACCAAACACCGTAAAATACAATATGCTTTTCCATTACACTTCACTTTATCAACCAAACACCGTAAAACATAATATATTTTCTCTGCTACAGTTCACTTTTCCATTCTCATTTTACAACTTACGACTTGCGACGTTTTGCAACGAAACAAACAGGCCCTTAGTATGCATAAAGATACAACTCAGAAACCTAGGTACAGTTACATGTATTGTTAATAAATCTGAGGGAATAAGTCAACCATAGTTAAATTTGACCTCAAGGTATATGATGTACATCTTAAAATTAATAAAATTAACAAAAAAGTCCTACTCTGCAAATATCTTAGCCAACCCTAAGCCTATAATAACTGCATTACGTATGCTAGAGAACTACCATAGAATGTGCCACTGACTAAAAGTTCTAAAACTCCTTCCCTTTAGCTTCAAGCATCAAGGTACATCCAATAAAAGTTCTCACAAAGCTGCATTAAGCTGCATAACAGGCTCGCAATGTGTTATAAAATAAAAAAATGTTTGAAGAAACTAAGGCTAGCATTGATTATGAATCCCAAAAGGCGCCAGGAAAAGATTCAAATTGAATCATGCAAAAAAGTTAAGCATCTCACAAATATTTATTACGATTTATTGTATACAAGAAGTTAAGAAGCATGTAGAACAAAGTCAAAAAAAATGTTCTAAGAAATCAAGGCTAGCATTTGATTTCTATACAATCTACCAAATGCCAGGAAAACTTTTCCAAGCAAATCTTATGATAGAAGTTGAGCATTTCCCAACTATTTGATTGCTATGAAACATAACCAAACAATGAAACAAATCAACGAATTTCAACAGGAAAAAAAAGGATTCCTACATGAACAGTCAAAAGCATTGCTTCACAAACATCATCACTATTGCAGTTATTCATTTAACATTTGAATATAGGGCGTGTTTGGCTTGGGGCGGAAGTGGAGAAAAGCGGAAGTGGGAAAACTCATTTTCCATTTGTAGTGGTCAATTCTGGTTATTCTTCAGGATCGAGCCACGTGTCCTGCCGCACCACAAGAGTATCACAAGTGAAGACTAAGCTCGTTAAAGTGTCGCATTCAACCCCAAGGAGAGAGTCTCGGGCCCGACCCTGAGACATACCTACTCCGATGACGGGACCGCGAGTCCCTTCTAATCCCCGACATCCGCGACTACCATATTTCTTCCCGACTCCTACTAGACAGCTCTCAGCAACAAGAGACATGGATCACAGGAACAGCTGCATTGCCACATTATCCCCCACGTTCTAAACGCCCTAATCCAGCAGGGACGATTATGGATGGTGGTGGATATCTCGGCATGCCAATCCTAACAAAGAAGCACGACAATCTACACGGATATAGAAGGATCTAACAACAAATCATGAATCACTAAGAAAGACCCGCGCCATCCGTTATTACCCAACAATACTTATAGACGAGAAGAAGATAGAGAGGGAACTGAAGAAAACCCTATAGTAACACACAAAACATAGTGAACCTCTCTCTCTCCCCTCCCTGTTTCCCATTCTGAGTTTCCACCTAAAAATTCTTGTCTACATGTTTACTGATTGCATTTTTTTTTACATTATGCATCATCCACGACATATCCCTTTCTACTTGTGATGTGAGATCGATCGTTCAATCAAACGCATAAGAAAATCTCCACCGCACCACTTCCAGTGTTTGTTTGGAACCAGAAAAGGAAAATGGGAAAGCCTCTTTTCCTTTTACCTTTTACACCTCCTTTTACACTATTATTTCCTACTTGCAGGATGATACAGTTAATTTTGTGATCATGTAAATCTTACTTGTAATAAATTGTATCTCAAAACAGTTAATTTTGTGGTCATGTAAATCCCACTTGCAGTCTAATTACAATTCAAAAAAACTTGATAACTAATATTTATTTAATTTTATTTTACGATCAACTTCGTGATCAACTTTTCCATTCACTTTCATATCACTAACCAAATATCGAAAAACACAATATACTTTTTCACTTACACTTTCAGATTACAACCAAATACCGAAAAATTTGCTTGTACAAATCCCGATTCCTACCTTTTCCTCCTCATTTCTCACTTAACACCTATTCCTCCCACTTGTAGCAAACCAAACAGGCCCTAGATCAAATATAATCTAATCGTGTCATGTTGGAACTTTCAAATGCAGACTTGCACAGAAGCCTACTGCCATGAGCTATTAAATGAACTAATAAGATGCATGCATTGTGAATCATTTTAAAAAATCGGGAGATGTAAGTTATGCAATATGCATAGACTGGGGGAGAACTATGTGCATCAAACACTTTGGCCAAAGGAGCTGCAGAAAAAAGGCACATAAAGGCATTATTAATTTAGATATCATAACTAAGGGTTGGATCATACAGACAAAGAGGTACAGGCGGCAGTGAGATAGATTCAGGTGGGACCCTACAAGATACAAATGTTGGACCAGCCTTTATTTTAGTGAATGGATCCAAGAATCAGCGTGTTCACATCCAAATTCATACTCTATAACCAGGGTTTGAAATATTGGCCGATACAAATATTCGCCGATACGATTGAGATGATACCAATATTGCCAATATGACCAAGACAAAACAACCGACATTGCTGCTTCGTATACCAAAAACTTATAGTCGATATCGATACCAAGATTTCAAACCTTGCTATAAACTATGAAGCATGGACTCAAATTCGGGTTTTTAACAAAACATTCAATCAAACCCATAGCCACAAAAGGAGACTGGTCCCCGATAACAATAGGAGCCTTGCCCCAGTAAGTTAAGCTCCACGAAAAAACTATATGCCAATCTGGCACAATCTAAGGGCTAAACCTGTGCTTGTTCTCTCCCAATATTTTCATGCAAACAATTATTCTATAGGTTCATATCAATGTGCCCATGTATATTATCACAAAAAATGCATCAAAATTATGTAGACTGTATGCACTTGAAAATATATTCACTGACTGTCCAGACACGACCAAGAAAAATCCAATAAGGGCTGCATTCAGTACCTGCTAGTCATGAGAAGGGCTTATGAAGTTTCCATTCTAATAGGGACACTACACAGCCTTTGACATCTCCATCCAAAGCAAGAATAAGCCCTGGATTAGAGTAAAAGTAAAGAACATTTTTGTTGTATACAGAAACTGAGTATGTATCAAGTTAAATCACCATGAAACATAGTCTTTGAATGAGCTAGCTCGTCATCCAATAGACCCAAAATTAGGCCAAAATGGAGCTATGTACATTTGAGGGCCATTTTTCTACAGTTAATTGTTGAATAAGCGCAGTCCTCAACTCAAGACAAACAATGACAAGAACGAAGTCTTTCTTCTGAATTTTGGGGTTGGTTACATAAATCTCTCCTTTCATTCAGCTCTGTTAACGGTCAGCTCCTTGGCTAAATTAACAACTCATATCCCTATTAATTTCCTCTGTTCCTTTAGGCTTAGCTCTAGTCCTTATTGCCCTATTAACTATGGTCATATCACTTCTCCTTAGAGGCACACTTTTTAGCTCCATTGCACATGTCAAGACAATTATCATTAGATTCTCAATCAATCTTATACACGGCAGGAGCAATCTCTAATTTCTTCTTATGAGCAAAATAAGAGCTAGACCTTATTAAAAGAAGTATGCATAAGCAAAAAGTTGATCAGAAAAAAAAGTATCATGACTTTATCATCATCATTGACAAGAGTACATACTACATACCATGGTTTAAAATCTCGGATTCGGTATTGATATTCGTCAAATTTTTTAGTATCAATATCGTTAATATCGACCGTCAATATAAGCAATATCAGTCATATCGGCAATACCAGCCCCAATATCGGCCGATATTATAGGGTTAATATCATATCGAGTACCTCAAAACCTGATACGATATTACTGATATATATCGGAATTGACCGATATTTGAAACCATGCTACATACTTTGTGTTGTACCAAGCAAAGAAGTTTAACTTCGAACACGAAGATCATGTTTTCGACTTTGCACCCCAAACTACTTGCATAGGAAAGTATTTTTAATGTGATAATTTCATAGAAAAATAATTTCCACTACGCCAAAATTCTAGCATTTGACTAGTGACTCTGGGAAGGCAAATGCTCTGCTTAGAAAATACCAAGTGCATCATGGAGTGAAGATATGAAGCTGCATGCATGCATGATGATGGGATAATCTAATAGCTATTACCAACTGTAACCAAGAGACGTTCTTAGAAGTACAATGTGAAATTATTAATAGCAACCATTGAATTGTAAACGTTCTGCTGACATGGAGTTTGAAAGTCTGCGGCAGAGGAAGAGAAAAAGCAAAGCAAATGAATAGCAAGAGTCCACAGGTTAATGGCAACCTGAAGAAAGCAAAATGTGCACATGCAAATATCTAGAAGAGTTTTAAACTTGACAAAAAAAAAACATCAAGCATCAAAACTAGCAAAGTCTCCTTTTCTTCCCTTCGAATGACACTAAGCGATCAGCAATCATAGGCAAAATGTCCCAACTATTGTTAATACTATTGAACATCAGAACTACCGGGCATCACACTTTATAAATGACGGCCCAACTAATAGTATAGCAGTAGAGATATACTAGTCTGTATAACCTGAGAAATTTGAGGAACATAATGGGATAAGTTTGATTAAATCCACTGACATTACCAATTGAGATATAAAGTCATTCTGGAACTTTGCTTCTGTCTCTATCTCCTGAGCTACCTGCACATCCAAATTTAATCAAAAGCTAATTAAGCAGATGAAAAACAACAGAACTTAGAAATGAAAATAGTACTACCAACAAGTGCAAATTAAAAAAAAAATTGATAACAGGTCATACAGAGGAAAATGAAGAGCAATCAACAAGTAAAAAAGATGGTGTAGCATAAAATTCTCTAGATGATAAGCATTCCAAACTAGAGTCAGGTTTGGTAAATTCAATCTCCTTTACATCAAAATGGGAAAAAAAGAACTTATGACATCTTAAATGGCAGGATGTTCACCTGATAAATACATGTAGAACATAATTATCCATTCAAATTTAGAAATCTCAAGTTGGCAACTGAGACAGAAAAAGATATGTCCTATGAGCGTGACACTTGCTCAGGTCACACATGATATCCTGCATATTCAGTTTCAGGTTTTTTCATGTCCATACAAACTTCTGTATATATCTTGACACTATTTTGCAATCAGTTGTTTGCAGTGTGTTAACAAACGTGTGTTTGAACTGATCCCTCCCATGTAATAACACGTCAAAAAAGATCTTCATATGCAGGTATTACCACTTACAAATGAGGGTAAAATTCCACAAAACACCCTTGTGATTCACCCCAAGTTGAACTTATACCCCTAACTTTATTATTATCACTCAACACCTCCGAAGAGTTAACATCGCTAAAGTTTTAATATTAACTCCAAAAAGTGTCCTTTGGATAGATTAGGGGTTCTTTGCAAGTTTCTCACCTTATTCTCTCTCCTCTCTCTCTCTCTCTCTCTCTCTCTCTCTCAAAATTCTCTACTTTTATCTCTCTCCATTACTCTCACTTCTCCCCTTCACTATGTCATTTATTGCCTCTTTTTCTCTTATTTCTTGCTGTTTCTATGCTCTCTCTCTCTCTCCTCTCTCTCTCACCTTCCATTCTCTCTTCTTAGTTCTTCATTAAGGAAAGCTCCAAAATTCTCTACTAATCTACTCTTACCTCTCCCATTTCTTCTCACTTCTTTCTCCATGTTATTTCTTGCTTCTCTTTCTCCTATTTCTGCTTGTTTATATGTTCTCTCTCCTCTCCTCTCTGTTGCCTTCTTTGTCTTCTTATTTCTTCATCAAGGGAGAGAGCGCATAGAATAAAAAGGGAGGAGCGGGGCTAAGGGTAGAGAGGCAAGAAGGAGAAAGAGAAGAGAGATAGTGTGGGGGGGGGGGGAGAGAATTAGGCGAGAAAGAAATAGGAAAGAAAAGGAGAGAGAGGAAAGACAACTGAGCAAAGAGATTAGAGCCGAAAGAGAAGAGACAAAGGAGATGGAGTGAATGGAGAGTCAAGAATGAGAGACGTGATAAAGAGATGTTAGAGAAAGAAGAGAAAGGAAAGAGAATAGAGAGGCGAAAAAGAGGAGAAATGAGAAGAGAGAAGCAAAAAGAGGAGAGAGAGGCTAGGAAGAGAAATAGGGGGCAAAAGAAAGGAGAAAGAGGCGAGAAAGAAGAGGGAGAAGAGAGCAGAGAAAGGTGAGGAAAAGGTCAAAGTTGCAAACAACCCCTTAAAAATACCAAAAGGGCATTTTCAGAAATTAACATACTTCTAGTGGTGTTAACTCCGAAGGGTGTCAAGCGCTAATAAGAAAATTTAAGGCATATAAGTTCAACTTGAAATAAATAATAAGGATGTTC